>PVKM010050188.1:0-10782 GCA_004027735.1 Carollia perspicillata
CAGAGGGGCTCAGCACCGTGTAAGGAAAACCAGGAAGTTTTCCGCTCTTGGAGGTGCACCTCGGAAAACCTCTTCTTTCCTGGTCTTTCCCTGAGGCCGGCGTGTCTCGGGAAACGGGTGTGAATCTGTTTTCTCTGATGCTGCTTGTGGGCTGATAACATGTAACAAGTAGGCATCAAAGTCCGGTTTCCACCTCCTCCTCTGTATGCCTGTATCAGGCCAGTTATTAATAATTATTAATTATTGATTTGTTTGTATTTCTCTGTCTCTTCAGCACTCACATTCTAGGTTAGAGTATTTTTACAGCAGTTTTAGGTTCACAGCGAAATTTAAAGGAAAGTACAGAGCTTTCCCATATACACACAGCCTCCCCCATTGTTAGTGTTCCCACCACAGTGGGACGTTTGTTACAATTAATGAACCAGCACCAACACACCATTGTCCCCCAGAGTCCACAGTGTCCGTCAGGGTCCACTCTGGGTGCTTGCGCATTCTGTGGGTTTGCACGAAATGTCTAATGCCGTGTGTCCACTGTGGGAGTTATCTTACAGAGCGGCCTCGCTGCCCTAGGCGTCCCTGTGCTCTGCCTCTTCATCCCTCCCTGCACCCCTCCAGCCCCTAGCACCACTCGTCTGTTACTGTCTCCATAGTTTTCCCTTTTTGCAAATGTGACGTAGTTGGAACCTGGCATGCAGCTTTCCCAGACGAGCTTCTTTCACTCGGCAACACGCATCTAAGGCCCGCCCCCACGCTCATTCTGGGTTTTAAATGCTCCTCATGTTGCAACCCATTTTAGGGGAATCTGAGTGACTTGGGGAAGCTGCTGATGCAGGGCTCCTTCAGTGTCTGGACGGACCACAAGAAGGGCCATACCAAGGTGAAGGACCTGGCCAGGTTCAAGCCCATGCAGCGACATCTGTTCCTGCACGAGAAGGCCGTGCTCTTCTGCAAGAAGCGGGAGGAGAACGGGGAGGGGTACGAGAAAGCCCCGTCCTACAGCTACAAGCAGTCCTTGAATGTGAGTAAGGCTTGTTCCCAGCAGCTGCGAACCTTCCTGGCACCAGCCCTGGATCCTAGAGAGAAGGATCGTGGACCCGTTCCACGTCGTAACTGAGGCTTGGTCGCGACATCCGCCTTCTGGCACACGCCCCTTATCTTTGGGTGTGGGCGTCCGGGATCTCTGGCACCCTTAACCCCCATCTCAAAACTAACACCTGCCCCCCATTGTGTGCTCTCAGATGACAGCTGTTGGCATAACGGAGAACGTGAAAGGTGATGCGAAGAAGTTTGAGATCTGGTACAATGCCAGGGAGGAAGTTTACATCATTCAGGTAGGACCCCAGTCTTTCTCTGACCAGGCGTTAGGGACTCCCGAGTCTCTTAGGATTGCCACTGAAAGGCTTCTAGTGACACCTGGGGTCTAGAATCTTCCACGAAGTTTTAGTACCTGGAGGCCAGGGACACTACTACTCATTTGGGGGCACTGCCCCAGGCCCTCTCAAACCTGAGCTGAACCCAGGGCAAAGTACAGGGAAGCACTGCAGGTTAGGGGTGTTAGAAGTGCCCTTCCAGAAAAACGAGCTGAGGCTCCTGCAGCCCCTGGATGCCACGGGGGAGCACAGGTAGCCTGCGCCGCACTCACATACAAGACCAGGCCCTCAGGTGGGAAGTGTGTTCTGAGTCTTTACCTGTCCTCCCCTTGCTGGTGAGGGCAGGAGGTGGGTGACACCATAAGTACATTTGTTGAGTCCATGCAAGACCCCAGGTGCCCTGTGATGGGTCAGCCAGCACAGGGATGTGCCTCTCCGGCTGCCTTCAAACTTCTGACCCACTGGATGGTGTGGGCCCGGGGCTATGTGGCAACCCGGTATCACAGCACACTTACTGGTCTATGACTCATAACACACACCAGCACAGCCAGGCCCAAGGGCCCAGAGAGCTGAGGTGAGGACGTGGCTCAACACTCTGGCTTTCCCCAGGCCCAGGGTCTGCAGAGCCCAGCTGCCCCTCCCCCCCAGCACCGCCCCTCAGGCCCCACACTGCACCGAGGCAGCACAGAGCCCCGGCCAGGGTTCACAGTCTTCTCAGTCTCCCTCCCTTTGGGAGTTTAGAATCTACTTGTGAGATGGCAGACTCTGGCTATCCTTGTCCCTTAAAGTGGCATCAGGGCCCCTTCCCAGGGAAAGTCACTCTCCAGGAGCAGTGTGTGCCACAGGGTCTTCCCACTGAGTCAGCCCTCAGTGGCTATGCAAGCGTATAGGCTGACTCTCTGTCCGCTGGCTGGTGGTGCGGTGCCCTGGGCCCTGTCGGATCAGGCCCTTGCCCGTGGGGCGAAGTCCCGAAGCAAGGGAACGTGCCACCGCTTACTCCCTTATCGGTTCTCACACACAGTGCTGCCATTGCCTATTTCCAAGATTGCCCTCGGAAGTTTCCAGAGTAAAAGGCCAATGCATGTGTTTGTAGGGAATGAGAGACCTTACCTTTTGGCATTTCTCCTGGGGGGACAGGCGCCAACTCCGGAGATCAAGGCAGCGTGGGTGAATGAGATTCGGAAAGTGCTGACCAGCCAGCTGCAGGCTTGCCGAGGTGAGGATGTCTTCGGCTCTCCTGTGCTCCTAGCTTTTGCTCCAGGGCATTTTTACATAAGGGCAAAGCAATCTCACAATTTTTAGCAACTCAAGATCAAACATAGCATTTAGAAGTGAATGTGTGTAAATGTGCAGGGTTGAAGTTCATCAGCCCTGCATGGGCCGTGTGTTTGTGTCCTCCTGCAGAAGCCAGCCAGCACAGGGCCCTGGAGCAGTCCCAGAGCTTGCCTCTGCCGGCCTCGTCCAACACGAGGTGAGGAGCCCCTGCACGGGAAACACCACCGCCGTGTGGGAAGTGTCACAGTAGGCATTTGCATAGGCCACAGACTTTACTTGGCCCTTGTCACCTGACTCTCTTGGTTATGGGATTACTTTGCATCTGCCCAGTGCCCCTTGAGTGCTTCTCCTCCGGATTCCCAGGCTGCTGGGTCAGTGCCAGTGGGCCAGCCTCGCCGTCGCGGGTCTCCGGCCCCACTCCCAGGCAGAGGCCTGTCCCCCTCTCATTACTTTCCGTCTGTGGGTCGGTTCTTTCCCAGGACGATCAGCATACGACCGGACGGTTCCCAGTAACAGTTCATCGCTGGCGTTTCAGTGACGGGAGCCCTCTGACAGGGACCATTGGTGCTGGTGGCTCAGAGCCACGGCTCACAGACATCGGACACGTTGCACACACCCGCCTTCACAATGGCTTTGTCAAACCCTTTCTGCCCTTATTTTTCTTATTTTGTACAATCACTTGTTTTTTAACATTATTGTTCCCGTTTCTACCTCTAAGCATTTGTGGAACAGGGTACGGTCTACATGGGTAATCTGTAGAACAGTGGTTTTAAAAAAGAAAGGTCCCTCTCCACCTCCCCCCAAAATAGACCACCTCCTGCTCCACGGCGAAGAAGGTGGTTTTGTCCTCATTCTGTTCCGTTCGGGCTTAGTCTGGAAATACGGCCGCTCTGTGGTGGTCGGGTACGTGCTTCGAAGATCACATAGGAATTCAGTCTGGATGCCTCGAATCCTCGAGGAGAGTTTTCAAAAACTAACCAGACAATGTTCTATTTCTTTTTCAATATGTCTGATGTCATCAGTCCTTCGAAAGGGAATACAAGAAACATCAAAAAGTTGGAAGAAAGAAAAACTGACCCTCTAAGTCTGGAAGGATATGTGAGCTCAACGGCATTGCCAAAACCCCCCGAAAAGGGCAAAGGTGGGTGTCTGCGGCTACGGAGCCCAGGTGCACTGGGAGCGGCATCACAGGTGTCCATTAGCTGGTGTATCAGGGATGCACGGCCTCCTGTGGGCCTGAAGGAACATCCGTCAGGCGTTCAGGGTTCCCTGATCACTCTGCACAGACACTGGAACCTCCCAGACGAGCCCCCGCTTGGCCTGGCACGTGCCCTCCCCAGAGCCGCCCTGGGTTGCGGACACCCTCTGCACTGTCTGTCCCTTTCTCTTCCTTTGTAGATGACACAGTCACTAGCTCTACCTCAGAAAGCTCTGCGCTTTCCAAGAAGCGCTTTACTCTGCAGGGCTTTGCTAACCTCAAAGGTCAGAAAGGTAAAAGGCACCCACCTAAAATCATTCTCTGGACATGTCCCTTGCCAAGGTGGCATGTCTGTCATCCATTTGTGTGGTGATCATTCATGAGGATGTTCTTGGGAAGGGCGTCTGCCTGCTCCACCCCACATTCAGAAGCATTTTTCCACCAATTCACTCTTTTTATTTTTTACTGACGCTGCTGGGTCTGCTGTACATGCAGCCGAAGTTCTCTTTTGGGGGCCTTTTCTTTGAAAACATGAGGGGAACCTTCCTAAAGAAGGCTTGCTCAGAAATGACTTGTCTTTTGCTTTTTGGGTCCAACTCCCCCCGTTTCCTGCTTTTTCCTGTCGGTCCTTATGGACATGAACTGTTCCACTGCAATTGCTCTCCACTGCCAGGAGCTGAAATGCTGGTGTCAGCGCCCCCTGGGGGCCCTTAGTGCCCCGGGCAGCTCAAGGGTCCCTTGGAAGGAGACTTCTAAAAGCTTCTGGCAGTGGACTGAACGGGAGGGAAATACATCCAGGTAGCTCAGGACGCAAGCCGGGAAGTTCCAGGTGGGCCTCACACGACTCTCCGCCGGACACTGAGAGCCAGTGTCATCCAGGGTTCTTTTCATTGGTCCAGATGCTGGTCCAAACGATTATTGCCCCAATGTATAAAATATTTCTTTTCCCCAATCTGTAGAACACTTTTAAGTTGGCCTCAAACTAAAAAAGAGACAAATTCTGGTACTGCATACTTTGCTAATTGTGGACAGTATATGCATAGCTGAGAAAATGCACCTAGAACTCAGAAAATGGACCGAGACAGCCCCCGAATGACGATACCGATCGCTACAGTCACGGCACACCGGCCTCATCTCTCATTACACCTCACGCTCTCCGTCCACCTGCAGGATCCTCCGGCCAGCTTAGCCTGGTTCCCAGGAGGCTGCTTTGAATCAGTGACAATCAGCCTTTCGATGTGTGTGTCCCATCCCAGCATGAAAGCACTCTCTCGTGGCCTCCTCGGGGCTCTGCATGCAGTTCCTCACTCTCTCTCTTCTCTCCTGTTATATTTTTGCTCTTCCTCCTTCTGCAGCTTCTCCCACCAGCCCTGACAAAAAAGCTAAGCGACATGAAGTTAAGAGCGATCCAACGCCTTTTGGTTTACGAGGTAGAGTGGCTCAACCTCCTGGACACAGTCTGCCATCCATTTTCCCGTCCGGTCAGGGACGCTGTCTGTCTTGCCATTACATGTCATCTAGAATGTAGACAAAGTACGTCTCAACTCGCCAGAAGCAAACTCATTGTTTTGTTCAAACGCACAGTGCTCTGGCAACAGATACTGTGATGACGTCACACGTCCCGGTTGAACTCCTCACACCGGGTCTGCCTGGAACCTACAGAACTACCCACTGGCCACTAGTCAGAGGCTGCTGACACCTGGCTGGCGCTTGGGTTGGGTTGGGCTTTACTACTCAGTGGCTTCATAGGCTGCATGGTACCCCTCTCCAGAGGTCCCTGCCGCTCCTGCCACCCCCCGGCTTTACCAGTTTGTCCCAACGCTTCTTGGTGGAAACACAGGACATGGCAGCTGCAGGATCCCATCGGGCCTCTCATTCCATGGGGAGAGGACCAATCATGCAGAGAGATGGGGTCAAGCTCTATGCTGGGAATCGGGCCTCCTCCTTTCTTGCCCTCTCATGTTCAAGGGCAAACTCCCCCACTCCTGCCACCCAGGGAAACGCAGCGAGTTTCCTGGTCCAGAGAGGAGTTCGCTTTGTGAATCTTCCTGAGATTTGCAAACAATCGCGAAGGTTCCCAGGAGTGTGCACTGAACCAGAGTCCCCCCCCACACACCCACACTGCCAGAGTCACCCAGAGGACACCCAAGGCCCACTCTGGCCTCAGACCATGCTCTGCTCCCTGGGAACCCAGGCTGCAGCCCTCACGCTGCTCCAGGACAGGGCAGCTCAGAGGCCAGAGGCCCGTCCTTCCCAGCAGCCTTCACATGGGTGACACCCAGCCTGCCCCAGGTGCTTGGGTAAAAAAGTCATTCCCCTCCTGGGAAGGGCGATTTTTGTCCCTTACACATTTTCTCTTTAAGTCCTGAGGCCTCTCCCCTGTGGTCTCTCCCTGGTGCTGGAGGCTGGCGTGGGGCAGTAGTGAATGTGGCCTTGGGCACACCCTAGAGCAACTCAGCTGCTGCTTGTACTTCTTTTTAGCCAAATGTTGTCCCCACTACAAACTTGAGTCTTCATCTGTACGATGAAGACAAGGCCACCTCATAGGGTCACAGTGGACGTGGGTGAAAGTCCTGAGCACAGCGCCTGGGGCTCAGCAGCCAGTCCTCCTCCTCCTCATCCCGTCGTCACTGATCATTTCCGCCTGCAGCGGGTGACGGTGCACTTGCTGGCTGCCCCCCTCGCAAAGGCTGAAGTGCTTGCTTCCTGAAAAGCTCCATCGGCCCTTGCTTCACTCCATATCAGTACAAGGGCTGTCTTACAGGAAGTTGAGGTGGCCATGTTTATGGTCACCTTGGCCCAATGTCCTCCTGCAAAATCCCCGCCATCCTATGGAGATCAGAGAGCGATGCTGCCCTGGTCCGTGGCTGTGACACTGACCAACGACAGCATCCTCTTGTTCCACACTTGGCGGCCCAGGCACACTCGGGTCTCAGAGCTTTCTGCTATTTCTTTGTCACGCTGTGTTGAGGCAGAGAGGCTACTGGAGCCTGTTAAAGAGGTTTACCCAGAGGCTCCCGGGCAGAGAAGGGAGTAACCACAGGCCTCCATGCTGCCGTGTCTAGAAAGCCTGCCTTTCTCTGCAGGCACCAGAGGGCCGAGTTCGTCACACACAGGACCACGCGACTCTCTGAAGCACAGGCTGAGCTAAGGTCCCTTGGCCAGGCGGCACTGCCTGCTCTGCCCATAGAACAGCTTCCCCTTCCTGTCCTCACTGGCCTCAGACTTCTGCCTGTTTAGCCAGAAACCCCACTGTTATCTGTCGGTGGTGGGTGGGAGGGGGAAGATGTCTGTAGCCAGGCTACCGTCACTGTGACCCTCTTAGTGTCCCCTGCCCAGTGCTCTGATTAGTGTCCCACACTGTGGGACAATTCCAGATATGCCCGAGGCAGGCAAGGGTGGGTGGTTTGTAGCTAGAATTGTACAGTCCCCAGTTCATGCACAGATACAAGCCTGGTAGGGACGTGAGCAGCACCGTGCTCAGCATACCTCCCTTTGCCCCGGCGCCTGGACCCAAGCAGGCAAAGCCCAGAGGCTCTCCTGGCCTGCTGCTGTGTTCAAAGGAGCTTCCAGGGCTGCTGGCATCCGCTGGCTTCTTTGGCTCTGAGGTTATAGGCACACTCATGCTTTCTTCCTGGGGCTCACTGTTCTGCTGGCTGATGGGGAACTCTGGGCCCCAGCTCCCTTTTCTAGGAAGGAAAAGATGGCTTTCTATTGCCGCTTCATCACAAGGTTTTCATTGCCAAGCTTAAACATTCTCAGCCTTGGGAACCGGCCGTTACACAGCTTGCCCCTTTGCAGCCCCGACTTTACGCAGGGGAGCATGCATTTGCGCTTGGCTCTCTCTGGTTCCTTCACACCCAGCACCCTCTCTTTCTCAGGGAAGAGCTTGCTTCCAGCCACCACCAGTGTAACTGGGAACTGGGTGTGCCCAAGCCCAGATGTGACCAGCAGTCTGCTCAATGCCCACGTTCTCTCGCCTCCTGTTGAAATGCTCTTTAAGACCATGTGGGGGCTGTGGTCCAGTCCCAGGGAGTCCGACTTCAGCTTGGTTCTTTATTACTGGCATTTATTACGTTTATTCAGAATGGGAACTCATCACCTCCTATCTCCTCACAACTTACTTGCACTCCGCACCCCGCAAATGGGAAATGCAGTTGCTTCTCTTTGGGGATGCTTGCCAGTAGAGATGCTAATGAAGGAGTATGTGTTTCTTATAAAGTCTAAAAGGAAAGCTTTCTTCCCTTCGTTTTCTGGCCAGTGGAGATGATTAGAGCTCATGCAGGCTGACTTTGCAGCCTGTCAGCCTGGGCTGGGGTCCCAGCTTTGTCTCCATGGTCCACAGAAGCTCAGACACATGACAGTGTCAGTCCCGTGAGGGTTGCAACTCCCTTACCTCACATGTCAAGAGCTGGGAGTGTGTCTGGAGCAGGGTGCTATCAGTAAGCCTCAGCCATTCGTGGGAGGAGCTCTTCTGGCCCAGTCTGATGGGTGTCGAGTGGCACACGTGTTCATTGTAAACCTCTTCCCTTCCATGTGTTGGCTCCAGCACAGAGGAGTGGCAGTTCCTCCAGCTGGTGGCCTTTCAGGGTTTCTGTGCTCCCCTGGGACTGGGACTAGTAGGCAGGAGGCCGGAGGTGGGGGGAGTGCTCCTTCTCCTCTGGGAAGCCGCAGGGTCTACTGGAGAAGTGCACAGCCATCCAGAGATGGGCTGGCAGCTCCTTTCTTCCCCCCGATTGGCCCGACAATGGAAGCAGGTTCTCTGGACCCCGTCTCCCTGGACTATTTGCACAGCTGAAGCGAACGCGGCAGGCATTTCAGAAATCCGCAGTGTGCCCTGCAGTCTTTACAAGCTCCTGGGAAGGGGGCAGGCTCCGCGTGGGTGGCACATTTCGGGGTCGCAGTGACTCCCGTAGATCATCTTCAGACAGGCTTGTCACTGAGGGCAGCCCTCACTGGAGCCTGTTTCTCTCCCAGGTTGGAGCAAAACATCTCACCCACTGGAGGCCCCTGAGGACAACGACGGCTGGTCCAGTGCTGAGGAGCCAATTAATTCCTCAGATGCAGAGGAAGAAGGCGGAGTGGGCCCCAGGAAGCTGGTAATCTTGGCCCTCCCGGGGCAGTCAGCCTGGAGCTGCTGGCCCCTGGCACTGCGGGTCCCCGAAGCTCTAGCCTGATAGTCTGCGGTTCCCATGGCCAGTGGGAAGGACTTCTAGGTGCCAGGACTCCCTGTGGCTCTGTGTCCCCACCTCTCCGTTAGTTCACCATCATCAGACCGCCACACAAGGAGGCTGTCCTTCAAAGGGAACCACGCACACTGATTTGCCCCTCAGGAAAGTAGAATGTTCCCATAAGCTTCCTTAGAGTTATGTATACACCTCTGTCTCGTTCTGAAGAGATAACAGTGTCTTCAGGTTTTGTACTCTAAACAAGGTCCTGTTTTAACTTGAGCAGCAGGGAGAAGCTATTTACATATTAAGTCATTACAGTCAGGATCATGCCAACAGGAATTTACTGTACACGCAGTGCTGTCCTGGCTCTAGTATGTGCCAGGGCCAGGGCTATCGCAGCTCACAGAACGCCCCAGAGCCGGGGAGGGGGGCAGGCAGACACAAGCAAATGGATGAAACAGGGAGAGTCTCGGCATGGTCAGGGTGGCCTTGCCCTAGGAGGCCGGCCTGAGGTGAGAAGAGCCATACGTGGGGACACAGGAGGCACAGAGGATCCCGGGCACGGGTGGGGGGGGGTCCCAGTAGGGGGAAACTGAGGCAGGGAGGCCACTCTCGTAGGGAGAGTGGGGCAGGAGGTGGGCGGGCTCTGGCGGCCAGGCAGTCTCCAGTGGGGGTCTGGATTCTGCTCTCAGTGTAGCAGGGGACGTGATTTGGGCTGCTCAGGGCCCATTAGGGGCCAGTGCCGATCGCCCCGAGAGGGCAAGGTGGCTCTGATGAGGATAAAGGACTCCGTCCGACCCTCCATCTCCCGGCTTCCAAACCCCACAGCCCTGCAGCCCCATCATGCAGTTGGCCACATGTCATCACGTGTTGTCTTGTTGCCAACGGAGGCTCGAGGTCCCCCCATGCACCATCAGAACAGCTTGCTCTTCTGAGGGCTCACGTCCTCTACAGAGAGCACCGTCCACAAATATGTGTTGAGCATCTACCATGTGAGGCGCTTTTCTAGGCACTGGAGACAAAACAGAGCACAAAACAGACAAGAATGTCCTCTATAGGGAGGCAAAATGATAATAGTAAAGTAAAATATACAGCATTTAGATGAGGGTGGCTGCCATTTCAGAAAGGAGGCAAGAGCATTCCAGGAGGAGGGAGCAGCAGGTGCCAAGATCCCGGGGCCAATGCGCATGCTCCGAGTATCTGAGACCTGCTCAGTGTGGCAGAAGTAGAGGGGCCAGCGGAGCAAGACCAGACCACCAGGAACAAGCTGCGGGCACTTTATAGGTCAATTAGGGTTTCTTGGTGTTTTTTGTTTGTTGGTTGGTTTTTCAACATGGTCACAATATGGGACCTGGCATCTCTTACAACTAAGAGACCTTCCCCATTTAAGGCAGTCATTACACCAGACACTCCACAAATGGCGGAGCCCTGACAAAGTGCTTGTGTCCTCCCTTTTCTATCACGGGACCTCCAAAGGCCACTCCAGCCTGTTGCTGGATAGTCACTGTGGCCTGAGCTCGGTGCCTGCGGGCAGAAGCAGAGGGCTTTGTGTGTCTTTCTCCGCAGGCTCCAGGGAAGTACACCATCGTGGTGGACGATGAGAAGGGAGGCCCCAACACCCTTGCCGTGAGGAGTGGCGACATGGTGGAAGTGGTTCAGGAGGGTGACGAGGGCCTTTGGTAAGATGCCCCACAGTGTGCTCTCCCTGAAGCCACTCTGGGCACGTGGGCTGGAGCCACTGACCGGCCCACACCCCACAGGTATGTCA
>PVKM010050189.1:0-10772 GCA_004027735.1 Carollia perspicillata
ACTTAGAAGTGGCTATCAGCATGGAGGACCAACAGAGCAGGGGGCAGCTAACAAGGGTAAGTGTTTTCTTCAATCACTGAGCTATTGCATCTTTACCTCCAGCCTAGATTTTAATTTACGCTGTGTGTCTCCACCCTGACGAGTGATTTGGTCTTCCTTCAACTTACTATTCATTCATTGTTTATTCATAATTTCTTTAGTCAAGGAGAGGAGGAAATGACTTTCTGTTAAAAGCAGTATGTATGTAATGAAGGGTTGCCGTGCCCTGAAGTAACTGCCATTCTCATTCATTTGGTTTTCCCTTTACGTCCAGTGCTTTTCCTTCATACACACTTGGGTAGCGTCTGGCACCCACAGAAACGGTGGCTGAAATGCACATGGATGTGGTTGCTGAGACATTACTGGTAAAGAGTGCTCCTCAGTTTCTGAATTTTAATGGACTCTGACAGCTGACCTCAGAGGCAGTCAGGTAGGCAGTCGAGTTGGTGATCTACCCTGAATGTAAAAATTGTGTACGTAGAGGAAATTATTTAACAGAAGTTGGAGTGTTCGGGTAAAGACTTTTAGTTTGGTTTCCACTTTTCATTTGAAGATCTTCTATTCTTCCCTAGGATCCAGACCAAACTGCATTTGGGGGTTAAGGAGTCGTGTGTGGAAATACGTCAGCTCCTGTGGTGATCCTTCTCATTCCCACTGCAGGCCCGTGCTCCAGGAGGCTCCTAGCGCCCCTGTCCTTGATTCAGCTCATGGTATGGGGCAGTGTGAGGCTGGCATGGTCCCCCAAACCCACTGTCCCCCAAAATGTGGGGAAAGAACTTTGGGGAGGAGATTTCAACAGAAAGAAGTCGGTATGTGTGTGCATGTGTGTGTATGTCTGCACAGGTGCACTCTGGAGTGCAGGGTGCAGGAAGGGACGTGCTTCAGCCAGAAGTGGGGGAAAGGAAGGCAACAGAGAAAGAACAGAGTAAAAGTAGAGTCCCTGCTGCCAGCAGCTCTTCGGTCTCTGCTGTCACAAACAGGGAGGTCAGCATCTGGTGTGGCTTCTTTCTAAGAGGGGAGTAGGACCACTCCCAGCATCCATCCTGATACCCCCTCATTCCCTCTGCGCCACCACTCCCATACTCCTTGAAGGCTGCTGGTGGTTAGAGCATCGCTGATCTGGATTTCTATATCCTCAGCAAGGCTATTTTACCGCTGCTCATCTGCCTAAGAATGCAAATGAGTAGATTTAAATATCAAGTTTCCAACCATTTTATGTTTTGTTCTAAGCTCAGAATAAAGCTACCCAGGTGTTCTTTTATACATAGGACTGCATGAATTTAAACAAACCTTTGCATTATTCATTGCAACAAAGGACTTGGAGTCCCTTCTCTAGATATAACTAATTTTAACACTTTTTAAAAGTAATGAACAATTGAAGGTAATTAGCAGATCGCTAACCATTTTCTTTAATAGATGTATCAGATTTGATGGGAAACCATTTCGTTGGATGAACGATTATTCTGAAAACCACTAAAAGTTATCTGTCACTGCTTTTTGCCCATGATGACTTTATATTATTATAAATTGTTTATAATTCAAGCCTTTGGCAAACAACTTAAATGAGATTTGCAACACAACAGTTCTAATGTCATGGTTGAAATATTAAAACTTTATGCATGAAAGATTTATCCTTTTAATAAGACTGATCACACTGGATATCACTCATCCTCCCCAATTAAAGCCCACTTAATTGGCAAACAATTTAATAAAAAATCTGCCTACTCCAAATGCACATTAGTATAATAGATTTTCTGGCCCATTTAAGATGGGTGACAACTGGCCATAGCTAAACTCAAGCTCTTCTTGCTGTCAAAAATTCTTCACTGATAGACAGTTGACAATTTAAGTCAAAAACAAAACTAAGAGCTTTACATAATAGTTATACCAAAGAGCATGTGGTAATGAACAGTTTAATTCAGTGGGAGTTTCCAATGGTCAGTCCATAAATGCTCAAAGCTAAGAGAGTTTGTTTGATCATCCATTTCTTTATTAACCTCACATTGGGCCAGAGGTCTCTGTTGGGGGCAAGGGGATCCCTTGGAGAGGCCCTCCTAGTTCTATACATGTAAGGCAGGTGCTGCTGTTTGGGGAAAGAGAGTAACTGGACACTCGTTGGCCTGGCAGAGGCCCCACTTTCCCATCCTCCTTGGTTATGAAAATCAGATATCGATGAGAGTGGGGCAGGGGAAGTTTACATGGGGGCCAGGGGATCTCTGAGGAGAGGGATTAAGATTTTGATCCCTCTTGTTTTGAGGTTCACTGTTTCTCTTGCAAGAAAGTGGGTATGATAGAGATCAATTGTCAAGAGAAGATTCAGAAAATTGTGAAAGGAAATTTATGCCAAGGATAAGGGCATCTGAAAAAAAAGGGTTGGCTCTAGGTACATTTTCTAGGCAAATCTGGAAACCTAGCCCTGGGAAAATATGCCTCTGTGTGTGTCTATGTGCATGGTGGGTGGGGGTGGAGGTGGGGATGTGTACTAACTGAGGAGCTATAGCATTAACTGAGGAGCTAGCAGGATGACATACATGATCAAGACAGAGCTTAAAACTGGTAAAGAGACCTCCTTTTCCTTCCCCTTCTACCCTGAAAAACTACGGACAGGGGCAGTGTCAGGTTGTCCTGGACCACCAGTCTATACTGCATGGCAGTGCACACAACAAAGACAGTGGGGAAAGAGACAGTTCCGCAGACTCAGGTGGTGACTGGGCACAGAGCCAGCTAACTGAGCTTCCACATGATGCCTCTGACAAAACTGGCAAGATGTCAACTGCTCCTACACCAGTTGGAAAACTGTTCTCTTCAAAAATAAAACCAGACACTTCCCCTCCATACAAATATGTCTGCTGTGGGTGCTGGAATCACAGACCTGCACCTAAATACTACCTTACAACCTACTGGTTGGCAGTCCCCTACTCAGAAGTTGTGGTCAGCTGTAATGAACTGGATAAAACATACACTGCTGTGCTCCCTGGGAACAATGATTTATTTCATTCACTCAACTTTACATCCTTTAATACATCTCTCAAGAAGTTGTCTCATTTGAAAAAATAGGTGAGTCAAGGAGAGAAAAGTGGGAAATATTTTGCCAACATGAAGTCCAGAAATAAAAAAAAGTTAAATATATCTGAGCATACCCATGCAAGTGAAGTTTATATTCAGTGAGTTTGATGACTAACACTATCCAGGTATGAGTGGTGGGAAAACTGGGATGTGAAGCAATTCTAAATATGTTAAAATATGGTGGTACATCAAGGAAGGAAGTAAATACCTCACATTGAATTTGAACAAAAAGGTTTGCAATTTTTATTACTAGAAAATATTTTTCCCATATGCTCATTAAATGAATGTTGAATGAATATGTGAAAAACCACCATTTAAAGGGACATTGACTGTTAGTCCCCACCCCCTGCCCCCCAGGCTGACGCACCCTGGCTATGCCCATGAGGAAATCTGGGCTGCGGGCGAGTGATGGCTCCCTGAGCTCCTAGCACTGCTTCCATCTAGAGAAGGCACTATGTTTATTTTAAACCAAAGAAAATTGCAAATGGCATATATAACCATGCCCCCTTTCTCTCCAGCATCTTTTCCTCTTTACCCCAGGTCTAAGCCTCCTGAGCATACTAAGGATTTTATCTGACTGTTGTCTTCTTCTTCTGACTGTTGAGCATCTTCCTACACAGCTAACATTCCTGATTCAGTTCATAACTCTATTAGACATACCCTGGCTGTCATCATGAGAGTGTTATTGTGTGTTTCCGCACCTCTAGGGCAAGAGCTAGGCCTAAGTTGGTGTCACACAGAGGACTCCTACTTCTTTGGGGAGGAGGTCATTGATCCATCCATCCATCCAGTGTTTACTAAGTACCCGCTACGTGCCAGGTACTGTTTTAGCCACTAGGAGTACAGCAGTGAAAGGGAAAAAAAAGACAAAATCCTCACTTTCATAAAGCTTATCTTCTGAACAGACAATAGGCAAATAAACAAGGAAAAACGTTTTCTTAAACAAGTGTATAAGGAAGTGAAGAAAAAGTAGCTAGGGAAATCACATCTAGAGAACTGGATGTGAGTATGTGTGCTATAACTTGAAGAGAAGGGGAGGGGTCAGGAAAGGTTTCACTAATAAAGTGATGATAGAACAGCCACCCAAAGGAGGTGGAGAGTGAGCAACAAAACAACCAGGGGAAGGACTTCCAGGAAGAAGGAACCACAAATGCAGAGGTCTGGAGGTGGGAATGTGCCTGGTGTGGAAGCTGGGACAACAATCAAGAGGCTATAGCTGGAGCTAGATGAGAGATGGAGGTGGCTGGGGGTGGGATGTACAGTGGGGCTGCAAGGCAGAGGCAGATTCTAGAAATACTCTGAACGAGGGCCCCACAGGTTTTATAATCAATAAGACGTGGAGTGTGAGAAGACTGGCTCTGTGTGGGTGGGGTGGCCAACTCACTAACCCACTGTGCTTCCCTGATCCCTGCACTTCCCTGGCTGCCCACATCGGCCCCCATTGGGTTGCCTGAGATGCAGTCCCTCTCTTGGGCTTAGCGTTCTCTTACTTCTACAATTCCACAAGTTGCACATTTCAGAGGCGTACTCCAGATGCTCACCATCTCCTGTAAAGGACAGTTTTGATAGCAATGGGGTGAGGCGCTTAAGGAAGGCAGCAACTCATAGGACTCCTGAAGAAGTATGCTGAAGGTCTTTGAGTCCACTGGGTTAGATTTGGATGTTTAAGCAGAAACTGACCATAGACACAGAAATCTGGGCAGGATAAAGTCTTATCATGTTTGATAGGGGACTTTGGTTCAAGGCTTTCCCAACTTGACAAGGATATGTCAAAATCTGGTGTAGGCTATTAAAAAGGATTATATGAAGTTCTCAGATAAACCAAAGAGGGAGAGGAGACTTTTCATTTTTTAGTGAAGTCAACACGTTGAAACCAATTTGTTCTAAGAATGTGGAGGATATCTGCTGAGGGCAAGGATGGGTCACATGTGCACTGCCCAGGTTTATACCAGGCCACGCTCACCTCGTGCAGCAGCTATTTCTACAGGGTGTACAGTGAACTAGATTTCAATGGATGCTTGACAGATACCCAGTTCATTGATGAGGGAGATAATGTGTGCAGGTGCATGCTAAGACTGGAATCAGTGCCTTTTAAGGAACAGAAGATGTACAAGAAGAGGATGCTGGTGTTCCTGCATCAGGAAATGCTGAGCTGGAAATAATCCCTCAGGCACAGAATGTCCGTGTTGACCCAGATTATTGGGAGATTCAGAAATCAGGCATGAAGAGGCAGTTCTCTCTTTCCTTTGCAACTAAGTTGTAAGAACAATTAGAGCATCTATCACACTGTATTTGTTTATAGTTCCGGCTCTTAAATGAACAAGCCACTTACGGGCAGGAGTAGTGTCTTACTTTACTTGGCAGGCCCCACTGGCTAGAGGAGTGTCGGCATGTAGAGAATTGACAGAGGGCTGTGGGATGGATAGATGGATGGATAGGTGGGTGGACGGATAGGGGTATGGAGGGATGAATGGAAAAGAAAGTAAATGAATGTGTGCAAGAGTAAATGAGTGATCACATAGTTGTGAAATGCTCCTAAAGTTAGATGCTGAATCACAAACACATACATAGACATTTATACACACATAACCATATATTGATCCACCTTTCCCCCTTTTTAATCAGACTAGTTTTTGAAAGATAAAAAACAAGTTTGGATTTGATTCCCTTTAGCTTTTTATTTAAAAAACCCTAAGTTTTATAAACTAAATTTCAAGAAAAAAAGAGATGGAGGAGGAACCTACCAATAAAAAGCAACATAAAAGATGAAACAACTACAATGTAAGCAGTTATTTGAAACCTGATTTTTAAAAATAATCTATAAAACTTATTACATTTGTGAGGCAACTAAAAGTTTGAGCACTAATAGGGTATTTGAGAATATTGAGGATATATTTCTTTTTTCAGGTGCAATAACGGTAAAGTTTAACAACAACAACAAAAGAGTCTTATCCTTTATAGATACACACTGAAACATTTATGGATGAAATGTCGTGACATCTGGGATTTGCTTCAAGTTCATACAGAAGGGCAAGGTGGTTAGGGGATGTGGCAGAATTGGCTGTTTAAGGTCTTTGAGGCTGGGTGATGGGCACTTTATTTTGTATATGTTTGAAATCCTCCTTGATAAATAATTAAGACATAAATAAACACTAAGGTGATATTAAGATCTGGAAAAATGGTGTAGCAGACCCTGTGATATTTTAAGTTAACCACATTAGGCACACTTCTAAATTCTTCATTTATCTAAGCTATTGCTACTCTGTGCATTTCACAGGGCAACAGATGCCTTGGTGAAGAAAGCATTTATTTTTACCTTAAAAGTATTTGAAATAAAACAAACCTTTAAAACATTCTCTTTCTTACTTGTCATGTAAATCTCTTTATATAGGACATCTAAAGACTCATGCCTGGTGCTTTAAAAGAAATCTATATTACTTGCAAACCTTAGCATAAATCCTCTTGATATGTTTAACTAAGATTCACTAAAATAACACCCCAGGCCCATTTCTTGACAAAAATGTGTGCTTATGTATCTATCATTTGTTCAGCTTTCTCCTGAGGGTTTTGCCATCTTTACTGTGCATGCTTATATTTATGTTGCAATCGAAAAGACTTCAGAATATCTATTTTACAGGCTTTAATTCCCACATGGTCTTGCATAACTAACTGCCTACAGAATCCTGACACCATGCATAGATATATGTCTAATTATACTTTTGAACTTAATGAAATTAATATAATTCTGTCTTCAGATCATGGACTAGATAGATATTTTAAAATTTTAATTGGCTATTATTTTTCCAAGTAAGCTTACTGCAGTTTGAATTAAATTGGAAAGTAGGTATGAACAAAATTCTTATATTTCTTGTTTGAAGTCTATTGTTGCACATATTTCTAATAACAGATTCACAATTATATTTGTAGCTATGAATATTTTATGTATAAATTATATATATATTTATGTAAACATATTATGGTAAAATCTATAATGTAGAACTAGATAGACTATACCAATTCAGAAGCCAACCATATGTTGTTGATATATTTCAAATTCATGGATTGATCTTCACTATATCTAAGTCTGTGCTAGAATTCTGTTCCAACAGAATTTTACTATTATTCCAGTACAGAAGCAGTGCTTGGGGTGGGGTTTCAAATTTAAATGTTGATAAAGGCCAGGCAGGTGCCTTAAATGAGTGAAGCCATGTAGGTGGAATATGTATGTAGTCACCTGGAGGTATTTGCCCCGTCTGAAGGGGGCAGCATTTCCTAGCTCTAGTTGGTTGCACCTTGTGGGCCAGTGTTTCCAGATGTCTCCTGTCTCCTTTTTTTTTTTTTTTGTAGAGAGCCATACATCTAGATTTTTATGCTAAATTTCCTGATTTTAAAAGAAAAGGGCCAGAAAAGTCAAGCCTGCTGTGACTGATCACAGCAAACACTGATCTGGAATAAACAGCACCAGAAGAACTTTCCCTTCGATTGCTACTCTACAATTCCCACAATTTGCTAACCTTCTCAAATGTGAGTATGTGTCTTCTAATTAGGATACAAATACCTGTCCTTGGATCTTCTCAAAGGACAGTGTGTAGGCTGACTGTCCACACCCAAGGAAGACATGGGGCCACTCTGTGGATTTAGCCTAGTAGAATCTATTGAAAAATAACTAGGGAGGTGGAGAAATAGATACTTCCCTCCCCTGAGAGTGGGAGGGTAAATTGGGACGACTTTTATGGAGAGCGGCTTGACAATATGTAAAAAAATTGTTAATATACACTTGCTTTTTGCTCAACAATTATACTTCTATAAATATACTCTCAGGAGAAAAACACAGATGTTAATGACATAAGTTTAAAATCACAGAGATTCATATAAGGTCGCTCATCTCACATTATTTATGGTAGTAAATACTGAAAAAACAAAATGTCTAACAATATCAAATTGGTTAGGTGAATTATGTAATCACTTCTGTAATTAGATAAACACAAATATATATTATTTTAAATGAAAGAAAATGAGTTGCATGCTGATGGCATGTTTGGAAGCATCATATGGAAGTGCTAGGCCTAATTCATTGGAATGGAAAGTTATTTGAAAACTGTCAGTGGTGCTTGATAAAAGAAAGTACCAGCAAACAAGAGATAGAAGTCATCAGCAGGATTAGGGGGTCTCCGGAAGGCATACTAGAGGACACGAATGGTCATAAGCAGAACATCAGATTTTAGGTTCATCTAATCTAACCTAGGCCAGGTAGGGCACATGGGGAAGACAGGACTTCGCTGATTTGGGCCAGTCCAAAGCTCACGGACTTATCTGTGGCTGTAAGGCTAGACCACAGCACACCAGGCAGATCTGGCTTTTGAGCAGTCAGAGCTGTATCGTCCAGTGCTTCACCCTGGAGAGTCCCATAATGACAAACTGCTTATAGCTCCATGGACACGTTAGACCCTTGGTTGTCTCTGCACCTCAGCTGTGACTGCCCACAGGAAAACTCCTGTCCTACCTTCTGTCCACTAACTGCTACTCATGCTTTCAGGCTCATTCAGCCTGGGTTAGGTTTTCTTCTTTGGTGCTTATCATTCTCTTAGCACTCCCACCTTCTTCCGTAATTATCTGTTCATGTGCCTGTTGTGGTACTGTCTCCCCCACTGAGCTGGGAGTGTTTTTGAAGGGGGAGATGAGTCATCCTCATATTTGTATCTGAAAATAGCACAGTATCCGATTCCCAACATAAGCAAATAGCTCCACACTTTCCCCAACATAACCTATGTGAAGCTGCATCACCTGGCCTTGTGCTCTGTCCCAAATGCGTAACTGTGCATGGCGGCCCGGGACTCCAGTGGTTTTTACCTTCATGTGTATGTTTGTCTTTCTTATATGACAGATAATGCCACGAGAGCCTGCTTTCTGCCTTTGCAGAGAGCAACTCCTGAAGCTTACTGCCCACATAGTGTTTTTACAACCTCAAAGCATGTAGCTTTCATTCTTTCTGAACATGTATTTTTATCATATAAACTCAGATATTTGTAAAAGTGGGTCACAAAGGGCTTCATAATTTGACTTTGAAAAAAAAGAAAGGAAAAAAGAGCTATAAATAGAAATATGCTGTTGTTTCCTAATGAAAACCATTCAAACATTTTTTAGTATTTATTTATGAAAAGCAAGTCTTTTGTGATCTTTTTTTCCCCTAAATTTGGAGATGAATGTAGCAATTCAGAAAATGACAATGAATCCCTATTGGGATCTCTTCAACTTCTTATGTTGGGATCTTCTGGGTATTTAGGGCAAACTGGCATTATATCAAGTCAAGTAATGGTATACATAATAATGAAGTTATGTATGTTTTATTTTTACTTGATGCTTAAAATAATCTTACCATTGTCATTTTACAAGTGTGAAAAGTGAAGCTAAGTACAATTATAATGACTTGCCCAAGTTATGCTTTTAATTGGATACATTTGGCCATAAATCTTCTCTTTATACCATACCTGAACACTCTCTTTGTTTCTCCTCTTTTAATATCTAAAAGTAGAGAACATGGCTTTTTCAATAGACTTTGAATCCACATTTTCTTCATTTTTTTCACCTCATCTTAGGTTGGAGATTTAACGACAAGCCTTTAAACCTGGCCTACCTCTGCTAAATTGGTAATGTTTTATTTTATTAAATATTGCTTTTTGAGTTCTAAAACACAGGTGAACAATATTATTATTATAGAGTTCAATTTCTTAAATGGAAGTCACCTATTAAGTAAATTGAAAAGAAATATTTCCCCAAGTTAAACAAACAGAAAGCTTTCATAATCTTGGCTTAGATATGTATATTTCTACTGAAGTTTTACTTGGGTCTCTGGAAAAATCTAATCTGAAATTGACCTTGATATAATTTAATGAGAATGGATTTTTATCATTACTAATGCATTTTTGTTTGATTTTCTTATGGGTCTGGAAGACATCAGGTACTAGACATCGTTGGAGGAATATAGAAAAATGCTGAAGTTCAAAGTGGAAAACACCAACAGGCTCCAATCCTGTGCCTGCTTTTAGATTCTGACAGGTTATATCTCTCTGGGCTGTTCAGCTATCTGGTATTTTATATTTAATAATCAAAGAGAGTTTCTCCAATGGTTACAAAAATCTGATAACCTGCACTTTCAGAAATTCACAGCAGTTTGGTGCCAGCTTTCTAAAATTAGTAGAGCATCTCAGAGGTCTTTTTTTTTTTTTGCCATGGATATACATCTACAAATTTGTCATTGCTGTAATTTCCTCAGAGTGATGTTAAAGAAAACCATCTTTAATAGCCAAAAACACTTTTCATTATGAAATATTTCAGGTGTACATAAAAGCATGGAGAATAATAAAAGGAAAACCTATGTACCCACTGCCCTGCATGAGCGATCACACATGAACACAGCCACTGAGGCCTTTCAGCACCTTCCCCGGGTCCCCTTCCTCCCCCAGAAGCAACTTGAACCTGAATTTGGTGAGTCTCACTTCCATGCATGTGTTTTTACTTTTATCAGATAATAGACACATCTAAAACAATAAATTTGCCATTTGGTAGTAAATAACATAAAAAGATGGTATCAACATTTATATATCCTTCTGCAACTTGCTCCTTGGTTTTGCTCAAAAATTGTTTTTGAAAATGACCCAATTATTGCA
>PVKM010050190.1:0-10772 GCA_004027735.1 Carollia perspicillata
ACTCCCCCCTTTAGTTCATGTCCATGTGTCATAAGTTCTTTAGCTTCTACATTTCCCACACTACTCTTGCCCTCTCCCTGCCTATTTTCTCCCCACTGTCTATGCTACTTATTCTCTGTACCTTCTCCCCACCCTCTCCTCACACTCCCCTGTTGCTAACCTTCCATGTGATCTTCATTTCTGTGGCTCTGCTCCTGATCTAGCTGTCTGCTTAGTTTGCTTTTGTTTTAGGTGTGGTTGTTTTTTTTTTTAATCTTTCATTTTTTTAATTTTTTAAAATTTTATTTTAACTGTTACTCAAGTACAGTTTTCTTTCTTTTACTCCCATCCCAGTCCACTCCCACAGTGCTCCCCACCTCCCTCCCATTCCCACCCCCCTTGGTTTTTGTCCATGTGTCCTTTATACTTGTTACTGTTATCCCTTCCCTTTTTCCTCAGAAATTCCCTTCCCTTTCCCCTCTGGTTACTGTCAGCCTGTTTTCTATTTTAATGTCTTTGGTTATATTTTGCTTGCTTGTTTGTTTTGATGCTTAGGTTCCTGTTAAAGGTGAGATCATATGAACCCTGCAACACCAATCCAAAAGAACCTATGCACCCCAATGTTCATAGCAGCACAATTTACAATACCCAAGTGTTAGAAGCAACCTAGATGCCCATCAGTAAATGAATGGATCAAAAAACTATGGTACATATACACAATGGAACTCTATGCAGCAGAAAGAAAGAAGGAGCTCCTACCCTTTGCAACAGCATGGATGGAACTGGAAAGCATTATGCTGAGTGAAATAAGCCAGGAGGTAAAAGACAAATACTATATGATCTCACCTTTAACAGGTGTGGTTTTTAATAACTGTGAGTTTGCTGTCCTTTCACTGTTTATATCTTTTATCTTCTTTTTCTTAGATAAATCCCTTTAACATTTTATATGATAAGGGCTTGGTGATGATGAACTTCTTGAACTTGACCTTATCTGAGAAGTGCTTTATCTGCCCTTCCTTTCTAAATGAAAGCTTTGCTGGGTAGAGCAATCTTGCATGTAGGTCCTTGCCTTTCATGACTTGGAATACTTCTTTCCAGCTCCTTCTTGCCTGTAAGGTCTCTTTTGACAAATCAGCTGACAGTCTGATGGGAACTCCTTTGTAGGTAACTGTCCCCCTATCTCTTGCTGCTTCTAGAATTCTCTCCTTCATTTTAATCTTGGATAATGTAATTATGATGTGCCTTGGTGTGTCCTTCTTTGGGTCCACCTTCTTTGGGACTCTCTGAGCTTCCTGGATTTCCTGGAAGTCTATTTCCTTTGCCAGATTGGGGAAGTTCTTCTTTATTATTTGTTCAAATACTTTTTCACTTGTTGCTCTTCTTCTTCTCCTCTGGTACCCCTATAATTCGGCTGTTGAATGTTTAAAGATGTCCTGGAGATTCCTAAGCCTTACCTAATTTTTCTGAATTCTTGTTTCTTCATTCTTTTCTATTTGGCTGTTTCTTTCTTCCTTCTGGTCCACTCCATTGATTTGAGTCCCAGTTTTCTTCCCATCACTATTGGTTCCCTGTGCATTTTCCTTTATTTCCCTTATTGTAGCCTTCATTTTTTCATCTAATTTGTGACCAAAATCAACCAATTCTGTGAGCATCCTGATCACCAGAGCTTTGAACTATGCATCTGATAGGTTGGCTATCTCTTGGTTGCTTAAAAGTATTGGCTCTGGGGCTTTGATCTATTCTTTTGTTTGAGCTATTTTTGGTCAGGTGGCACCTGTTATGTATGAGGGGCAGAGCCTTAGGTATTCATCAGAGTGGGGCAACCCAGTGTCTGGGTTGTGACGCTGCCTGTGGGGGCAGGGTCAGAGAGGGAACTATGGTGTTTGTTCCAATCCACTTGTATTTCAGTCCCCTCTGCTGCTTCCCACAAGCAAATTGGGCCCTTCTGATGCTGGTCCCTAGGTGGGTGGGCTTATGTACATTCTAGGACTCTGTGGGTTTCTCCAATGAACTCTCTTGTGAGGCTGGGAGTCTCTCCTGGCACCTTTTCAATCGGTGTTTTTAGGCTTTATTTCCCAGTGCTGGGGCCCTGGGTTGCGTGGTCCATCTCACTGCCCATTTTTGCCTAGTTTATCTGCCCATGAATGTGTGACTGAGGTTGGCCAACCGCCCTGCATGATCTGCTCGTTTCCGCTCTGAGTCCTGGGTCTGCTAGTCCCATGCTGCCTGCGCTCCCGGGTCTGGCAGCCACCACCTTTTTCTGCCTCAACCCCTCCCTGCTGGCCACGGACTACACCCCTCTTAACGGTCTGGTTGAACGGTTGTCAGACTTCCATAGTTCAATTTTCTGTCTGTTCTGGTTGTGGTTTTGTTTCTAAATCTTTGCTGTTCTTAATTTTGGTTGTGCGAGGAGGCACAGTGTTTCCACCTACACCTCCATCTTGGCCGGAAGTCCTATGTTTTTGTTTTTTAAAATTTGAGCTGTGTTTGTCACCAGGAGCCACTTTTTTAAAATAAAGATTTTATTCCTATAGGAACAAGTATAAAGGACACATGGACAAAAACTAAGGGGGATGGAAAGGGGAGGGAGGTGGGGAGCACTGGGGGGTGGTCTGGGATGGGAGTAAAAGACAGAAAACTGTACTGAAAAACAATTTAAAATAATAATAAAAAATAAAATAAATATAAAAAAAACAAATAAAATAAAGATTTTATTTACTTATTTTTTAGAGAGAGGGGAAGGGAGGGAAAAAGAAAGGGAGAGAAACATCAATGTGTGGTTGCCTATTGCACACCCCCTACTGGGGACCTGGCCCACAACTCACGCATGTGCGCAGACTGAGAATCAATCTGGTGACTCTTTGGTTTGCAGCCTGGCACTCATTCCACTGAGCAACACAAGCCAGGGCCCCTCATTCATTACTGTCTCAGACTTTCCAGAAACAGTGCCTATGGCTGAATGAGCACAGAAATGACAGGGTCAGGGGACATCTCACCTGAGACCAGGAGCTCCAGGGGGTCACTGGGCTATGACAGCAGGTAGGGGCTGCTGTGGTTTGCATGGTAGCACCTGTAGGACCCCCGTGGGCTGAGGTCACAGGACTAATGGAGAACTCTGCCTGCTGCTGCTGAGCTTGGGACTGTGATCTGAGATGCAGGCGGGGACCTGCTGCCCGCTCCTTGGTCAGAGGGAAAGTGTCCCTCAGGCTCCATGACCGACACAGCAGGGTCATGTTCTCTCCTGAGGCCAATGCGGGACCTGGCTGCACCAACAGGGAGGGTCTG
The DNA here is from genome assembly GCA_004027735.1 of Carollia perspicillata. Lineage (NCBI taxonomy): Eukaryota > Metazoa > Chordata > Mammalia > Chiroptera > Phyllostomidae > Carollia > Carollia perspicillata. The sequence continues at coordinate 3,265 of PVKM010050190.1, forward strand.
TCAGGGAGCCATCCTAGAGAGAGGGGGTGGGTGAGGGGCTGCCACCCTCCATGATCTGACCTGAGAGTCACCAGGCTCCTTTCTGAGGACTCTCCTCTCTGTCTGTCTCTGTTGTCTCTGTGTCTTCCCTCCCTCTCCCTTCCCTTGGTCTGTCTCTCTCTCTCCCTCACTGGGTATGCCACACTCCTTGTCCTGGCCATCACCATCTGAGACCTCCAGCAGGGCCTGAGCAGACTCTGGGTCCCTGACTGAACCCACTGGCTCCTCATCTGCCACCAGGATGTCCAGGGGGTCACTGGGGCCTGACAACAGAAGAGAGGCTGTGTCCACCATAGTACCTGTACTTGCCCCTGTGGGAGCTGTGCACAGTGCCCAGGGGGAAGTTGGCCTGGGAGAGCCCACCTGGGGCTGCAGGACAGAGCTCTGGGGGAGGTCCTGTCCCCCCTCCTGGGACAGAGCAAATCTGTCATAGCTGATGTCAGAGCAACACTGGAGGGTCAGGCTCTGTCCTGAGGCCAAGATGGGGCCCTGCTGGGTCAGGAGGGAGGGCTTCCCTGAGCCACCTGCAGGGACCAGACAGAAATGACAGGGCTGTTCCTTCCATGAACCTGGCCTGGCCCCCGGGTCCCACTATCTCCCTCTGTGTGTCTCTGTGTTCCCCTCACCCCACCTCTCACATGGGGCTCCCCTTCCTGCAAAGACCCCAGGAACCAGTCTGGAGCCTCAATCTATGGATGGGACAATAATGGGACATACCTGAGACCAGGAGCTCCAGGAGTCACTGGGCAGTGACCACACCTGGGAAGTGTTCCTGTAACAGCCATAGGATCTGAATGCCCACCTGTGGGTGGGGGTCACAGGGCCCACAGTGAACAGGACCTGGACCTGCCCACTGGGGTGGGGCTGTGAGTCCAGGGTCCAGGAGAGCCTGTCTTCTCCTTCCTTGGTCAAAATGAACCTCTTAAATCTGTGCCGTGGAGGGTCATCGTCCCTCCTAAGGTCACAACAGGGCTGGGCATGGCTGAGAGGCTAGGTTTGCTATGGAATCCTGGAAAAGAAGGAGACAGCATGTTAAATGGGGCTCGAACCTCCCTCACATCCCCAGGGCTGGGCTGTGAGGGGGAGACCCCCTGAGAGCATCCCCCTTCCTGAGGGTACAGCCTGGGGTTGTGATCCCGAGTGTCCTCTCACCTGTAGCCACCAACTGCAGGGGGTCACTAGGCTCTGACCAGCCAGTGGAAGTGGTATTTACAATAATATCTCACTGCATGGAAACTGTTGATGAAGAACTTGGCCTTGTTTCCAGGCTCCAGTGGTTTCTCTCTGTCCCAGGATGTATACATTTCTTCTTTATGTAGATAGTACTCCTGGGCCTCCAGGACTCCCTGACACCAGATGGTCACAGAGAATAGCCAGGGTGTGGGAAGGCCTGGCTCAGCCCAGATGGTGGGTCTGGGGAGGGTCCCTGGAAAGAATCAGAGGCTGCATTAAGGACATTTCCCCACCCCTCATTCCCTAGCTCGGCCCATGTCCCCCCTCTTTTATCCTAGGACCTCTGTGCTCCCTCCTGAGCCCCAGGGGAGAAGGGGGAGGTAAGACAGGGAGCCTGGGGAGGACTCACCATTCTGCTCACAGGTTTTCTGGCCCAGACTCAGCCCTGGAAGAGAGTCTCTGTCAGATTTGCACCCAGGCACCTGAGCTGGTTCCCTCAACTTAGGGCCTCATCTACTTCACCTGTGTGAGCCTGAGGGTTCCCATTAACAAGTATGTGCAGCTACCTCATCCCCTCCTGCTGCCCCATCCCCATGTCCCACAACTGACCAAGGCAGAGAAGAGCAGGGAGGATGGATGTGGTGCCGTCTGCTCTGAGTGCTCTGCTCTGCAGGTGGGTCAAGAACCTGGGCCTGGAGGACAGAGATGCACAGGATGTGGTGAGTCAGGGGCTGCTGCCACCCTTCTGGGTTCCCACCCCTGTGGACCCACAGCAAGGGGATGGGCCCGCCCTGGGCCTGGCTCTGGGTTTTTCCATGACGAGGGCTCTGGAGGACTCCTTGACCTGTGGAGATGCTTAGCCCAGGTCTGGGGTCTCTTCTCACTGCCAGGACCCTCTCCTTGGTCTGTGCTCCTGTCAGAGAGGGTGGGACCCAGGTTCTGGTCCTCCATCCACCTTCAACAGGCTGACTCTCAAAAGAACTCACTACTCATTATCTCAGCCTCCCACAAACAGCATTTACTTATTTACTGATCACCTAGTAAAGCTGAGTATTTGTGTCAGAACTAGAAATGCACCCACAATCCAGGAGACTGATTTTCTGTATCTTGAGAACTCTTCTTAGCAGAAAATGAGCATTCTGAGTTGAAAGTGGAAATGACTGTACTTTCAATAGAGAAATGAGAAAAAATGTGAGAACACCTGGGACCATGACTAGATTTTGGCTGAGGAACGTGTTTTTTTAAAAATTCTCATTGAAGCAGTGTTATTTTATTTTATTTTTATTTATTTATTTATTTTTATTTTATAGACAGGAGATGGGAAATCCAGAGAGACAGACATTGGGAAAGAAACCTTGACCAGTCACATTTCGTACACGTCCTGACTGGGGATTGAACTCACAATCTTTTGGTGTATGGGATGACACTCCAAGCAAGTAAGCTGCCAGGGCCAGGGTGGAGGGAAAGACTGTTAGATGAGGTGAAACCCTAGGAGGCAGGAGTGAGAATATTCTTTTTTTTTTTTTTTTTTTAGTGTTGTATATTTTATTTACTGATTAAAATAAATGAACTGTAATTTTCTTTTTTTTGTCTCATTTTTTTAAATTTTTTATTTTTATTGTTTTTCAGTACAGTTTTCTGTCTTTTATTCCCATCCCAGACCTTCCCCCAGTGCTCCCCACCTCCCTCCCCTTTCCACCCCCCTTAGTTTTTGTCCATGTGTCCTTTATACTTGAGAGGAACGAATATCAAAGGGAAATGTAGAGACAGAGACTGTCTGATAGCAGTAAGAGAGGGTGAGGTGGTGGCTTGTCATGTGTGGGCTCCCCACCACCTAACGATGTTTGATTAAGTGTGTGAAGCAGAGGAATATGTAGGAGTGAACTGTATGAATCTCATGTGTGCTGTGTGTCACAGAGAAACTACAGCAGTGCAATCTGTGTAAATAATGTGTGATGTCAACAGTAATTGCACTCCAATCCTGTGTGTCCAACAATATTAGATGAAAGGCTTACGTGGATTCACCACACAATTCATGCATATATTTTAGCTCTCACAGCACATGTAGAGAGGAGAAATGAGGAGAAATCTCAGTGTTGCATCTAGTCTTGTGCTCTTTGCTGCGGGCTTGGGAAGGAATTTGCTAGTTCTATAGAACTCTAAGAAAGCAGATACGGAGGGGATCAGATGGTCCATAGGAGGTGTTGTGAGTATGTTTCTGTGTGTAAGTGTATATGTGTGGGAGTGATGTATATATGTGTGAGTGTGTGTATGTGTGTGTGACTGTGTGTTCACAGAGTAACTGCACCCGTCTGGTTGAAAGAAGCAGCAGTGAGAGCTGAGGACGGAGGGTCACAGGTGGATGATCATGAACAGTTGTGAGTTCAGAAGAAAGAGTCTAAATTTACCCTAAACACAGTGAGGACCGAGGAAGAGTTTTAAGGAGAAATGGACAGATTCTGAAAGGGTTTCAAAGACTGAGGTAGCAGGTGAACTGCAAAAGAGTGAGGACTTAGAGCTCAGAACCCAGGCAGGAGGTGGATGTGACTGCTGCTGTGGGGACATGAAGGGTGACCTTCCCTCTCCTCCTCCCCATTGACTGCAGACCCTAAGGAGCCCTCATGACAGTGAGCCAAGGGGAGGATCAGGGATGAGCCTGGGGTCTGTGCAAACACTCTGTTCCCACAGGAGAGCTCAGTGCTCCCTCCTGGCCCTGAAATGCAGGGGCTGCATCTCACACTGTTTCCTCCTGACTCTGTGTTTCTTCTGTAAGATGTGGGCCCTCTCTTTCTCCCTCTCCTTATAAATTGTTTGGGTAATTTCTTCCTCCTCAGAGCAACTTTGATGTTGGGTGACACTCTCCTATTCAAACTGTGGACATTGCTGAGGATTCAGGAAAAAAAATTGTCATTCATAGGAGCTCTGTTAGAGGCAGAACAACACCCCCCCCACACACACACACTTTAAATGTCAGTCGTTGCAATACCACATCCTGAATGGCTGAAGGACCCTTGAGCAGCCTGCTTCCTCTGCTGCTCTCACTTCTCCCATTCAGAGCCCTGTGATCCTAACCCCACCCCGACACATGTGGTCGGAATTCATCCTACTTGAGATATAGGGGAAAGGGAACCAGACATTCAGATTTGGGTGGAGACATTGGAGGTTTGTGAAACAGAAAAGCAGAGGTACCTTGTCCAGTGGAGCAGAGGGAGGGATCAGACTCAGACCACAGTGCAGGGTCACATGATCACAACAGAGACCCTCGCAGTGCAGTGGGCAGATCCTGGTCTTTCCATCACGGGTGCTGGCCCAGCTGAGGGAAGTTGATGAAACAAGGCGAACTTCACACCCACTTTCAAATCACACACAAAATCAATCCTAGATTCACAGCAGACTGAAGAGTAAATCAATTACTTTTTTTTTTAAGTAAAAAATGTAGAAAATCTCTCCTTTTTTTCTTTGTGGGAAGCTTTTTAAAATCATTTTTATTGTTATTTTATTACAGTTGTCCCAAGCTCCCCCCTTTTCCCCACTCTGCTCACCCCACCACCCTGTCCCCAGTTGGTTTGTACCCTGTTGTCCAAGTCTGTGGGTCATTCATGCATGCTCTTTGACTAGTCCTTCCCTCTTTTTCCACTATTATTTTTCTTCCTCCTCCCCTCTGGTCAGTGTCAGTCTGTTCCATGTTCCCATGCTGGGGATTCTATTTTCTTCATTAGTTGATTTTGTTCATCAGATTCCTCTTATAGGTGAGACCATATGGTTTTTGTCTTTCACCAACTGGCTTACTTCATTTAGCATAATGTTCTCCAGGTTCATCTGTGCCGTTGTGAAAAGTAGGAGGTTCAATCAATCAATGTTTCTTTCTTTCTTTCCTCTGTGTACTATTTCATTGTGTTAATGTTTCATTTACTTGGTCCACTCATTTACTGGTGGGCACTTGGGCTGTTTTCAGCACTTGGCTATTGTCAATAGTGCTCCTAGGAACATAGGGGTGCACAATTTCCTTTGAATTGGAGATTCGGGATTCTTAGGTATATTCTCATGGGAATGGGGGGGTAATGGGATGGGTGGAGGAGGGACAAGGGGCATAACTTGGGACCACTGTAATATTGACACAAAGAAACACTAGAAAAAAGAGAGCAATGTGTGTTTGACGGGTGTGGAGCTGTCCACGACCCAGTGCTGAATTCTACCCCACGGATGGGCATTCATATACAAAATAGGACAGAATCAGGGGAGATGCAGGTGGCCCATGGTTTTGAGAAAAGCCTCCTAGATACACGTACATATTCCTGTTCAAGGCTGGACTCAGTCTGGACTCGGTACAGCATCACCTCTGGACAATAGATGAGCCGTTTTGACTTGGGGATTCAGCGATTACTATTGTGAGTTTACTTCGCAGTATTAGGTTTGTGCTGTTCTCACATTAAGAAAAGGGGCAAAGCCTCTGTGGACCTGTTATAGCAGAACTCTTGATGATTTCTTATTTTATTGTTAAAGTGAAGCTTAAGGGATAAAGTGACAGGATGTGGTGGGCAGGGTCCTCACACCACAGTCTGTACAGGGCACAAGGCGCCTGTCATGCAGGAAGAGGACCGGCTCTGTTCACCCTAAAAATAGCAGGTGCTGAGTGACTGACCCGAGTCACGTTACTCAACACCTCACATGTCTAAAGTGTCATGCTCAGTTTTCCTGAACTCCGCAATCACATATTGATTTACATAGCTTGCTACCATTTGAAAGTCATAGCCACTATTGTGTTTATAATATTCAATATTTCTGGGCCAAGCTAATATATGGAATGGTTAATGATATGAAACTATTTTCAGAAGAAATATGAAACTTGTCTCCTACTTCATCTTTATTAGATCTAGTACCACGTGCATATTTTGTAGTCTGCTACAAAGAGAAAACAGTGAACCGGACCTTTTGATTCTGCATTTTTAGAAAAGAAGAAAACTTGCAAGATCTTGTTTTAGATGAAGTCATTTGTTGTGTATGAGTGAAAATTGAGTTCCTTCTTTGTCTATGAAGAGGGTGGGGAGGATGGGAGGAGGAAGGGAGGGGAGAGAGAGAGAAGGAGAGAGAGAGAGATGAAAAGAGAAGAAAAAGGAAAGGAAGGGAAAGGGAAGGAAAGAGAGCTTGGTAAAAGTGTTACAATAAATCACAATTAGCTGCATGGCTTCACACAACAGCAATTTTATATTCTTTCAGAACTGGAGGCCAGAGAGATAACTGACAAGTGGAGAAAGATGGATGGATAGGTAGGTAGGTAGATGATAGATAAATAGGTAGAGAGATAAAGAGAGAGACAGGCTGACACACAGATACATAGACAGAGATAGTAGATAAAGGAATACACAGGTACAGAGACTCACAAACTCTCCAACATTTGCTGTTGTGACAGTTCATTGCATTTTGCTGTAGGTGTTTTCTACATCAGACTGTTGGGAGAGGGGGGAGTACTGAGAGGAAAAGGGCAAGGGGGACCGTGGTGGGGTAGGTGTAATGAGTAATAATTTTTTTAAAAGCAAAAAAGCCTAAGAAAGGGAGTCAATTTTATCCAAGTTGATTGACATATAACTGGCATACAAGTGGCATATAACATTGTGTAAGTGTAAGGTGTGCAGTGGGTTGATTGGGGACATTTATATGTTGCATGATGCTACCACCTCAGCTTTAGCTAGCAATAGAATCAGGAAGTCACATCACTGCCACTTATTTTTTTGTGGTGAGAACATTTCAGATGCACTCTGGTAGCTCCTTTCCAGTATATGACACAGTCTGGTTAACTGTACCCACTAGGGTGTATGTGAGACCCCCAAGATGTGCTAATCTCATAAATGAAAGTTGATGCTTTGATCAGCTTATCTTCTTCCCCCCCGCTCCCCGTGGTCATCACCATCCTACCCTCTGTACATGATTGGCTGCTATAGATTCCACATACATGTGAGGTGATACAGTATTGATCTCTCTCTCAGTGATCTGGCTGGGTTAACAAAACGTCCTCAAGATCCATTCAAGCTGTCTCAAATGGCAGGATTGTTTTCTTTATTCTTATTGGCGACACTATTGCAGATGTTTCCATTTCAGCACCCCGCATTTACCCAGCTCCACAGAGCCCCCACCTCATCTCCTCTGGCCATCACCACACGGTTGTCTGTGTCTGTGGGTCATGCATGTATGTGCTTTGGCTAATCCCTTTGCCTACCTTCATCCGGCCCCTTCCCCCTCCCCTCTGCCTGCTGTCTGTCTGCTCCACGTGTCCATGCCTCTGCTCCCATTTTGTTCTT
>PVKM010050191.1:0-10780 GCA_004027735.1 Carollia perspicillata
TTTTTTTTTTTTTTGGTTTGTGTTAGTACCTGACATTCTGAATTGATAAATGAATACTGTGATAAAAGAACTTGGTACCAATGTCTTACAGCTTTCAGGATAGTTGTAAAAATGAGTGGTAGCTAAATGTATGGGTCATACTCCAAAGGCAGAGAAACAAGAGGCAGCTCAAATTGTCTTTGGCAGCAGTCAGCACAAGAAATAGCTTTAGATAAAGAGGAAATAATCTCAGGGGAAATAGGCTGTGGGTTGACAGAGGTACCTGAAGATTCAAGAAAGACATAAGTTGAATGGCATCACTATCATTCTCAAAATAGTTGAAGCCACGGGATCTAGCATGAGGATAAGGGTGAGAATGCAGAATTTTCCTGCCAAAAATATACTTCTTTTGTCTACCAGAGCAATTGGGAAGGGATAGTGTCTTAGAGCCAATTGTTACATGCTGATGATTGTGGCATGAGATAAGTAATGTTTTTAGTGTCCTGCCAGATTTTAATGGTTCATTTCTGAATGAGATGGAAAGGCTTGTGGTGGCTAGGGAAATTAAGAAAGTTGTAAAAGCCTTCTTGATACGTGAGGTGGACTTCAGAAGGGTGTGTTTTCTGACAGCAACTGAGAACTTTCTTACAAACTTTCTCTGAAATTCTATAAGTCTAGGGAAATTTTTTATTTATTAAGTAATTTTATATATTACACAAATCTTCACAGTTACAGTTATTTTTCTAGTTAATACTAATTTCATTCTGTGGAATCACATAGTTAATAGAAAAGTTTTAAATTTCTTTTATTTTGAAGAATATATCTTTAGTTTGAAGGCTATAGCCAGCACAAGACTCTAAGTAAGGGGTTTACAAGATAAAATGGCATACGAAAACAAAAGACATATTGAAAACAAAAGGGTGGGAAAAGGTATACCATGTATATTAGTTGTCTGTTGCTAGACCATAAATTACCACCCAACATAGCAATTTAAAATCATAAGTGTTTATCTAACGGTGTCTGTGCATTAGATATCTGGGCACAGTTTAGCAGAGGGCCTCTAGCGCAATGTCTCATCTGAATGCCCAGCTGGGAGGACATTTGCTTCCAAGCTCACTCCTCAGGACATATGAGTCAGAGTAAGAGAGAGCACCCAATAGGGAAGCAGTGGTCTCTTTGTAACCTAATATCAGAATTGATGTCCCATCATTGTGTTGCATTGTCTGTCTTAGAATCAATCTCTAAATCCAACAGACACTCAGGTGGAGGGAATTAAACAGGAGTTGGAACACTTGAGGTGAGGATTATTGGGGGCCATCTTGGAGGCTTCCTGCTAGCCCAAACACCAAGCGTAAGATGGCCGGTGTGGCCATATTAATATCTAAGTAGACTTCAAGACAAAGAGTATTACTGGAGTAAAAGGGGGATGTTTCATAATAATAAAATGATGAATTCCTTCAGAAGATATAGCAATCCTAAAAATATATGCAGTTATTACAAAGGTTTAAAATACAAGAGCAAATGTTGACTCAATGATGGGGAGCAAGAGATAAATCCACAATTACAGTTTGAAATTTTAATACCTGTCAGTAATTGATTAAAAAATCATGCAGAAAATTTGAACAATACTATCATTCTACCTGACTTAAAAGATATTTATAAAAACTAAACTCACAACCAGACAATATACATTCTTTTCAGTTAGAAAGCATATAGGTTGTTCACCAAGGTAGACTATATGCCTCATACTGAAGAAAAATGTATAGCTTTAAATGCCTACATTATAAGAAAAAAGTATGAAATCAATTATTTAAGCTTCCATTTAAGAAGCTAGGGAAAAAGAGTACATTAAAACTAAAGTAAGTGAAAGAAAGAAAATAAGAACAGGAATCAATATCATATAAAACGGACAATCAAGAAAATCAACAAAGCCAAATGTTGGTCATTTGAAAAGATTAATTAAACTTATTAATATACAGCAAGGTTTACCAAGGTTAAAAAAAACAAATTACCAATTTCAAGAGTGAAAGAGGGAAGATTACCACAGATTCTGCAGACATTAAAAGGGTAATAAAGGAATACAGTTAAAACAAACAAATAAACAAACAAACAGAAAAAAAAACACCTCGTGCCAATAAAGCTGACAACCAGGATGAAAAGAACAACTTTCTTGAAAAATAGTACATAACAAAACATACAAAAGAAGAAATAGAAACTCCAAATAGTCATTAAAGGAGTAGTAGTCTTAGTAAAAAAACCCTCACATTCATGAAAAAACCTCCAAGTACAGATATCTTCACTGGTGAATTCTATATATCATTTAAGGAAGAAATAATACTAATAACAGAAATTCTCTTAAAAAACAGATGAGGAAGAAGCACTCTCAATTTGCTATATGAATCTAGCATCATGCCGATACCGAAATCTGCCAAGCATATTTAAAATCAAGCTCAATCTCCCTCATAAATATAGATACAAACAAGGATAATACTTCATGGCCAAGGGGTTTAGGTCGATTTGGTTTAAACATTCAAAATCATGCAATGTAATTAACACTTTCGGAAAAAAGGAGAAAAATTATTTGACTATCTCTCAACAAATACAAAGACTTGACAAAATTCCACATTTGATTAAAAAATCCCAAGAAACCAGGAATTATAAGGGAACTTAGTCTAAATAATATCTCTGAAAACCCAGGGTTAACATCATTCTTAATGATGAATCACTGAACATGATTTCCTACTATATGAAAAAATACACAAATGTTTGCTCATACAATTTCTACTCAACATTGTTTTGGAAGTCCTAGACAGTGTAATAAGGCCAGAAAAATGAATAACGGCATCAAATTGGAATAGAAGAAATAAAACTTTTTATTTGCAGATGGTATGAGTGTACATAGAAAACCCTATAGATCCTGGGTGGGCTCTGGCTAACAGTGGGGTGGGGGTGGGGGTGGAGGGGGTGGGGGCAGGGGTTATTGGGAGGCCATGCAGAGGGAGTCCAGCCCATTCGCCCTGGGCCCATCTCTATTTGTCTGCCCTCTCATGTTCTGGAGCTCAAGCTGGGACAATGGTGTGTATTCTCACTCTGGTTCTGCTCTGGGTCTACAAAAAGTTCCTGGAGCCATACATATACATTCAAAAATGTGATTTTTTTTATTTCCCCCTTTGAAGAAGGGGGATTCCTGTGATTTCCCCCTTTGTTAGCCACAGGTGGCCTAGAGAAGCTATACAAGAATCCAATGATAAAAGCAAAGGCAAAATAGACTATAAGGTTGCAGACATAAATGGATTAGCAACAGAAATCTCTGATAAGAAGAAAGACCAAAGTGGTTGTGCCAGAGGACCTCATTGTTTTCAAAATGGACCTGACAATCTGAAGCATCTTCCTCATAATTACCTCTTCTTCTTCTAGACCAGAAATTGGGATAGATAGTTTAGATATTTACCTGATACTAATCAGGAAATACATGCTATTTATATATTTTAAATGTACTTAGTTATATTTAATGATCTCATTCCTGAGTTCCTTTTTTCATTATAGTAGCTTTCATGTCTACTATTGCAGTTTTAATAATATGAATAAATAGAAGGTTTGTGCTAGTAGACTCTGAGACTAAACCAGCACCTAAGCATACCTGGGCCTCTAGCTCACTTAGGCTCTTGGAATTTGAGTAGAGTGTATTTTTACTGTGAGGCAGTGCAGTGAGACTGTGTGGTGAAATGAGAGGAAGTTTTTGGAGATGATAACGACTTGAAATATCAAGTTATAATTACTGCTCAACACAATGGAGCAGCTTGTCTATGAGAGTAGTAATTATTGTTTATTGCTCTAAAGAAGATAGCAAAGAAAGAAAATGGAGGAAATTTCTTTGAAAAATGGAACACCTTTTACATAAATGTCTAATGTATATTATAACATTGTAAAAATAAAGAAAGGAAACCCTACAGAATCTACAAAAACACTCATAAAATTAATTAACAAAGTCAGCAAGATCGCAGGACACAAGGCCAATATACAAAAATCAATTGTATTTCTATATAGTAGCAAATAAAATAAAAATGAAATAAAATGAAATAAAAATAAAATTTTAAATACATTTAACAATAGCATTAAAATGTGAGACGCAGGAATATTTTAACAAAATATATGCAACATATGAGAACTATAAAACACTGTAGAGAGAAACTAAAGTCTTAAATGGAGACATAAACCATGCTTATGGACTAGAAGGTCACTATATCCATTCTTATAAAATGATCCGTAAGCTCAAAGAAAACACAGCCAAAATGTTAGCATTTTTTTGAAGAAATTGACACATTTCGTCTAAAATTAATGGCATTAAATTTGCCAAAATAATTTTGAAAAAGAACAAAGTTGGAGGTCTTAAATTACCTGGTAAAAAGGATAAAATACCAGTGTAAGCCAGTAGAAATTTAGTCACTGCATAATAGCAAAAAAGGTTAATTGGGAACAAGTTATAAAACTCCCAATGTAGTCATACTGCTATATTAATAAAAAATTATACCACCACCAAGTCACCTTGATTACTTCCATTTGGCAATGTGTGTTTACTAACAATAAGCCAGTGTAATGATGTTCAAAGAAATGAAGATAAAGTTTATAATACTTTTTCTTAATTTTCATCCAAGAAATTTTTTTCATTTGTTTTAGAGAGAGAAGAGGTGGGGAGAGAGTGAGAAGGACAGAGAGAGAGAGACAGACGGACAGACATCAATGTGAGACAAAAATACTTTTTGGTCTGTGGAACAACACTCCAACCAACTGAGCCACACTGGCCAAGGCTAGAATGCTGTTTAAAAGAAAAAAGAGTTTATTTATTTACTTTTAGAAAGAGGGGATAGGAGAGAGAAAGAGAGGGAGAGAAACATGGATGGGCAAGAAGCCCCCAAGCACCACACCATGGACCTGGCCCACAACCCAGACATGTACCTTGGCTGGACATCAAACCAGTAACCTTTCAGTTTGCAGAGTGACACCCACACACTGAGCTTCACCAGTCAGGACTAGAATAAGCTCAGAGTTAGCAAACTATTCAAAGACGATGGGAGGGTTAAAGAAATAGAAGCAGACTTGAGAGTTAGTTTCAGAAGGGAAACGGACTCAGGATTAAACCCAGCTGGTGACCAGATAGGAACCAAATGTAAGTACAAGTATAGGAAAATGACAATCACTCCGGAAGAAGAGTATGGAGGCAGCATGTTCCTTTGGCCATGTTAAGACCACATGGTCTTGTATTTTCCCTGAGATTCAGGAATATTGCCTCAACCCTCCTGTTGCTCAAGTTCAGAAATATGGAAGCTACTCTTGGTATGTAATACCAACTCTTACCCATCCTATTTCAATAATACATCTTAAAATCATCTACCTCTCTCCATCACATAGTCCAAACTACCACCATCTCTCATCTGGATTTAAGTTGCTTCCTTTCTGCATCTCTCATCTCCTCTAACCCCCTCTAATCCATTCTCCAAAAAATTGCCAGGGAGATCTTTATAAATGCAAATTAGGTCACAGCACTTTCTTGGTTATACCTCTAATGCAGTCATGTTATGGAACACCGTAGGTGATCAAGTGCAGAAAGAATGAATAAATGAATGAACACTAGTTCCTTTAACCATGTGCAAAAAATGTGAGCACTTGTTTCTTGAAGGGGATTGTCTTACCAGGAAATTAGAGTCCTATGCTGACCAAGTCATGAGGTATGTTCATTAAAAATATACATGCATTTCCACTGTGAAAGAAAAAAAAAGGAAAGACAGAGGATGTTGTGTGAACACACAAAGTATACATTATATGAGCAAATGGGGGATATAGGAAAAAGTGGGTTGGGAAAGGAAGAGAGAGATTTCATGTAAAAGTTAAATCCTGCATAAGGGAAGTAGTAAAAGAGAAAAAAATGTACAAAAATAATCTCCACAACAGCACAAAAAAGAGTAAGTATTACTGAACATATAAGACATAGCAGACAGGGCCAGCAAGATCCTAGACAAAACATTAGTCTTTTTATGAAGTTTACAAAGGAGTTGCTGGGCTCTTGGCTGTATGCCTACTGACAAAGACAAGATGGTCCAAGAGCTGATGGTCAGCTGGAGTTGGAGGCACATCAGGACAAGAGAACAAGTCAGTGAAATGTAGAACTAGTCACCTATGCCTGGTAGACTATTGTCAGTTTCTCATGTGGGGAGGAATAGTAATTTAAACTAGACTTGTCTGTATAAGTTTATTTGTAGATGGGGTGGTGTCAGATTTTGGTCATTAATTGAGTTATGTAAAGCTCTAATTTTATGGATGGTGAAGTAACAAGTTCCTTTCAAATAATCCCTTTATGCTGATTATCTCAATTTAAAAACACAGCCAGCACTCTGTTGTGTCCTGTGGTGGTAGCATTAGCCACCCTCACAGCAGAGTCCTATGTTCTTGGATGGCTAGCTGTAGAATAGCACTAGGGAGACCAACTCTGCCACCCAAAAGCTTCCAATGAGGAGTTGGTTTCATCTCTGGAAGTTGTCCTAAAACAAGGTCCTAGCATTCTTGGCCAGCACACAGAGCCCACATGCAGGCCTGCAAAGCTCCCCCTGTATTTGGGTGTACGCACACACACGCACACAAATTTGCCTTGTTCTCATTCTCTCATTCTCCATTTGGATTTTCCTTTGGTTTCTCTCTTTCTCTCTTCTTTGTTTTTCAACTTGGACTCTAAAGATAATTCTTGTTTCTGAAAAAACAAACTCAAGTCCCCTCAGAAAGCCCGAAAATAGAGCCCAGGTTCTCTACCTGTTACCTTCGAGCTCACACACGTAGTTCACTACTGGGGACCAGTCAAAGGCCCCTGGCTCCTTCCTCAGCCACTTCTCCAGCTCCTGCAGGTTCTGGTCAGTGTAGTCAGTAGCAATGATCTTCTTGAAGGATTCACAAGCAGAGAGGAGCTGATAGATGGTGGGACCAGAGCCAATGTCAATCAGGAGGTCTCCCTTTATGCCGCCTGGGGTAGAAGAGGGACCGGGAAGGGCAGTCAGATTTTACGTGGCAGCAGACAGAGCTACTTCTCACCGCCTTTGATAGCATTCCAATGGAGAGCCCCAGTGGGAGCCCCAAAGACAGACCATCTCTCTCACTGGTAGACTATCACAACTCACTACTCTTACATCAAAGTCTTCTTTTAAAACAGTTTTTCATTTTATAGTCCTCACTCCAGGGTGGAGGCATGCTGCTAGGATATTTTTAGGTCTAGGAGAAGGAAAAAATGATCTGCATCTGGTGTACAGGCCCGTGATCCAGGAAAACTGCTACACAGAAAATGTTAAGACTATTAAGGAATACTTTGGGGGAAAGTTAATTTTTTTAAAAAAATTGACTTTACATAATGTCTTTATCCAAAAAGCATCCAGTTATTCATTTTCTGGGAGGTCTTCATCTCATGCATGTTTACAACATTCCTTTGAGTGAGGAACAGAGTATTAAAATTTCCATTTCTTAAGTGGCCTATCACAAGGGTTAAATGGCTGACTCTGTCACATAGCAAAGCCATGCAGAATCAAAGGCAGAACTCCCACCCTCTGGTTTTCCTTTTATATAACCATACAAGGTAATGGATACAGAAGCACTTTGCAAACTGTAGAATATCCATACCAACATTAGTTTTTATCTTAGCTATATAAGTAGGTGATACCAAAATGGCTGTCAAGTAGCAATGACTAGACAGAAAACCCAGTCCTGCCCTGAGAGCCTATCTACTTGACTCACATTTGGGAAGGGGAGGGACAGGAGACACAGACAACAGACAAACTTACCCACACAGAATATATTGAAAAGATTTTTCAGAAGAAGCCTAAGAACCTGGTTTTCTGCAGAGTGTCTGGACCCAAAGCTGTAATATTTTTCTAGATAATCTCGAGGGTTAAAATGGCTCAGGTAGGTGTCCTTGGAGGTGAAGTCCGATTCCATTGTGTCTCACCACTAGGCTACCCATCCACTGCCCTACCTCTCTCTCTTCCAGAAGCCAGGGAGCCAACCTGCAGAAAGTATCCTCCTGAGTCTCAGTCTTTCAACATTTCTTCTGTCCGTTCAGGTCACCCCTTAGGGATTTGGTTAAACACTAACTGAGAGAAATATACCAAAAGTGTTTGGCTGTTTCAGAAAGTGATGAAATTCCTGGAGAAGGCATTCTAGGATAAGGGGGGAGTGGCAGGAGGAAAAACATGAGCCGCATGCAATGTTGGCCAGGAGTCGAAGTTCAGCATGTAACAGATGATGGACAGGAGAGATCAACGGGGCTCATCAGGGAAATGACTGAACTCATGGAAGAACCACTAAGTGCAGAGAGGTCATCTCCTCACAGAATTCATTCTTCTCCTCTTCTTAGAGTGATTCTCCCAGGAAAGAGAGTCACAAAGGATGGTTTAAATTTAGACAGGTTAAAGGAAGAAGAAAGGAGAAGGACAAGGATAAGAATAGGAAATGAGTTCAGGGCTGAGGAATGCTGGCTAAAAAAGGAATCTCAGATGAAGTCTGGAAAAAGGAAAGGTGAAGGAACAATCTAAAAATCCTGAATGAGGCTTTCCCTCAGGTGTAGGCCAGCCACAATCTGTAACCCTCTCTTCATGCTTCACCCATCCATCCGCTCCCTATAATCTGCAGCGTCATCCACCACTCCATCTCTCAGACCTGGCAAGCTCTCCTTCCTAAGCCTCCCCCTCCTTTCAGTCCATCTGAATCCTGACAGTTCTTTCAAAGTGAAACCTTAAGCCTTCTACTTCCTGTAAGAACTCCTTAAACTCCACTTTCTGAACTCATTGCCCTTAGAATTAGTTCCACCCAGCCTAGCACTTTATTTTGTGGTATCGTATATTTGTTCTCTGTTTTGTCAGTATTAATGTGATTTCCCAAACAAAAATTTACAAGTATGATAGACTACACCATCAGCTCTTTTAGACCAAGGACCATGGCTTGGTTTTCTTTCTATTCCCTATTGAACAACACATGTTGGTCTACCTAGTAGGTGCTCAAAACACTGGTTGAATAGCTGACAGTCATCATATTTCACCAAATGCAATTGCATTGAGTGCCTGTTATTCCATGGGTGATGATTTAGGGATCATTTGGTTACAAGGCACAGAAACTCAAAGAATCTCAAGTAAAAAAGAAATTATTAATGGGAGCATATAATGGAAACAAATTGCAGGTTGTCTAACAGGGTCTCATGAATTAAAACATCATTAGACAGCTAATGTCTCTCTGCCTCTCTCTCTCTCTCTCTCTCTTTCTCTCTCTCTCTCTCTCTCTCTCTCTCTCTCTCTCTCTCTCTCGCAGGCTAGAAGTCTATATTCTCTGCAAATTGGCTTTTTCTCTTGCTCATCTAGTATATATGGCTCCATTCTGGCCATTCCAAATGATGGCCTCTGCACCTGAACTTATAGAACCTTCTAACTCATCTCCTCACAGCGGGCTGACTAGGACTGCATAGTCCAAATCCACATACTTTAGAGAGGTAATCTGCCTGGTCCAGGCTGGGTCACACATTTACTCTTCGCATTAAGTGGTGGTAGGGGGAATAAAGGATATCTCTGCAGTATTAAGAACACTCATTGTAGGAACATAGATGGGACAGGAAATTATCTCAGGTTACTGCAACCATTGGACCTTCCAAAGTCAAATCACAGACTTGAAGGATGTGGAATCAAAACAAGGTGTCTTTGTGAGTGGCCCCAAGCCCTCACTGCCATAGCGCTGACTCTCCTGCTTCTCCTGACTTCCCTGTGCAGCGGGAAGTGCGAGAACTCCAGTGAGAAGACACAGACTGCCATCCTGGCTTGCCACCAACAATTTGTATGAAAATAGCTGGTAGACTTTTGGCTTAAGTCTACCAGCCATTTCTTAAGCCAAGAAAATGGCTTAAGACTTTTAAGAGTCTTAAGCCCCAGTTTTGTGTGTAAAATGGGGATAATAATATAAGGGGGGAAATTCTCTTCTACCCTGTTAGGATCTCTGGCTTTGCCTAAGAATTAAACCGACATAACACCTATTGACTGGAGAAAGGCATACAAATTTTATTAATTTGTTCACATGTTCATGGGATTCTTTCCCAGAGAGTGTAAACCCAAAGATATGACGAGAGCAGGACGCTTTTACACCTTTTAAACAAAGAAATCATACAGTTCTGAAGAATTAGCAAGGCAATGGGGTTTGGCTAGGGATAATAAATGGTGGAGAAATAACTAGGAATATAAGGGTTAGTCTAACATCATTTGTTTGTACAGATTTCTTCATCTCTGGTGACCTTCTTCCTAGTACAGCATGGATACCTTTTATATGGGAGTTTTATCTCCTGCTTTAAGGAGGAAAAGAAGGGGGGTCGTCAGAGCATGTCCTGCTTATTAAGTGCCTTTAATTCAAATTAATCAGATGCCAAAGTGACATATTTTGGAGTCACATATTTTGGTTTCTGTTAATAGTATCTGTTCTTGTTTGGTGTTCTCTTTTCCATAGATTGAGAAATTCAAATTACAGCTTCCTTTACACTGAATCCTTCTTTTGGAAATGTAACCCTGTTCCCACTCATTGGTCAATTTAACAGGGAACTTTACAAATAGTACTTACATAGCTTACATGTGGCCTTGATATTATAATAATCCTTGCCCCTTCACCCAGCATTAATTTTGTCCTATCCTTATCAGAAGCTGTCAAGATTTATAGTCAGAATCAGATTTCACTATAGAGAGAAATCCGCTCCCTCATAATGGCCATCCACTCTTACATAAATGTTCATTATGATTTT
>PVKM010050192.1:0-10771 GCA_004027735.1 Carollia perspicillata
AGGAACAGAATCAGAGAAATGGAGATCACATGGAAAGTTTTCAGTGGGAAGGGGGAGGGGAAGAATGGGGGGAGGTACAGGGAATAAGAAGCATAATTGGTAGTCATAAAATAGATGGGGAGAAGTTAAGAATGGTATTAGAAACAGAAGTCAAAGAACTTATATGCACAACCCATGTATATGAATTAAGGGGGAGAATGCTGGAGGGTTGGGGGTGCATGGCAGAGGGGGGTAAAGGAGAAAAATGGGACAACTGTAATCAATAAAATATACTTTAGAAAGAAAGAATAATTTTCTTGAAAAAGTATCTTCAAATATCTACAGTTAAAATAGCAAAATAAAGTTTCATAGTTCATCATTTGTTTTTAGATAACAGTATTTTGAATTAATCATCTTGCTTTCTTCAGTTTATGTGTTTGTAAAGTGAGAGGTAAGGAGTAGTCTAGAAAATTAGAAACAGGTGTAGGATTGTTTCTAGTATTTTAAGTAACTTTGCAGTCATCTGGCAGTGATGTCCATGTAATTTTCTGCTACTTTTTAATTTATGTTTTTTTTTCTGAGTTAGTTTTGAGGGCTGTGAAAAAGAATTTGAGTTTGAATTCAATTTGATGGAATAGTAAGGAATGTTGTATTAATAGGATGAAATACTATCAACCATTAAAACTGATTTTATACTAGAGTATCTGGAAAATGTTCACAGTTAAATAAACAGTGATGGTTAATCTTAGGAAATGAATTAAGAGAAGGGTGTTCTTTTTTGTGTTTTACCGAGTTTACAATCAACATGTATTATTTCTGTAATGGGGGAAGTAAACTGGGAGAGTAGACAGGAGTATACCTACATGACAGAGGCATCTTTGAGTGTTAGCGTCTTGGTTGATATTTCTTCTATTTTTGTTTTTCAAATGTTTTGTATTGAGCACATATGTTACTTTTATATTAAAAACACAGTAGGGTTTGCTAAAAAATTAAGTGTTTGAATGACTGTATTTTTAAAAACTAATAATTATTATAACAATTAATATGTACTCTTGTAGTAAAGTATAAAAGTAGAGTAGAAATAAGTTTAAAAATCATATTGTACTGTACTTTGAATAGTCTTTAGGGATAATTTTTAATTTATTTAGTACAATCAGATTAATTGGGTATTATTTTTAATTATATTTTATCGATTATGCTATTACACTTGTCCAATTTTTTCCCCTTTGCCCCCCTCCACTCAGCACCCCCACTCCCCCCACAGTTGTTCATGTCCATGGGTCATGCATGTAAGTTCTTTCGCTACTCCATTTCGTATACTATATTTTACATCCCCATGGCTATTCTGTAACTACCTATTTGTACTTTTTAGTCTCCTCACCTCTTCACCCATTCTCCCCCACCCCCTCCCATCTACCAACAATCAAAACCCTCTCTGTATCCATGATTCTGTCTCTGTTCTTGTTTACTTAGTTTGATTTTTAGATTCAAATTTGTTGATAGATATATATTTTTGCCATTTTATTGTTCATAGTTTGAGCTTTTTCTTAAATAAGTCCCTTTAACATTTTATATAATGATGGTTTCGTGATGGTGAACTCCTTTAGTATTTTCTTGTCCGGAAAGCTCTTTATCTGTCCTTTGATTCTAAATGATAGCTTTGCTGGGTAGAGCAATGTTGACTATAGGTCCCTTCTTTTCATGACTTTGACTATTTCTTGCCTATCCGTTCTAGCCTGCAAAGTTTCTTTTGAGAAATCAGCTGACAGTCTTATGGGAACTCCCCTTGTAGGTAACTAACTGGTTTTCTCTTGCTGCTTTTAGGAGTCTCTCTTTATCTTTAACCATTGGCATTTTAAATATGATGTGTCTTGGAGTGGGCCTCTGACTCTATCTTGTTTGGGACTCTCTGTGCTTCCTGGACTTGCATGTCTATTTCCTTCACCAACTTAGGGAAATTTTCTTTCACTACTTTTTCAAATAGATTTCAAATTTCTTGCTCTTTCTCTTCTCCTTCTGGCAGCCCTATGGTGTGAATGTTAGAACCCTCAAATTGTTCCACAGGCTGATTATACTCTCCTCATTTTTTTGGATTCTTTTTTCTTCTTGTTGTTCTGATGGGTTGTTTTTGCTTCCTTATGTTCCAAATCATTGATTTGATTCTTGGCTTCCTCCATTCCACTGTTGTTTCTCTGTAAATTGTTATTTATTTCAAGTAGTGTATCCTTCACTTCTGAGTGGGTCTTTTTTTTAATGCTGCTGATGCCCTTGCCATGTTCCTTGAGCATCCTTAAACTGGTGTTTTGAATTCTGCATCTGATAGATTGCTTATCTCTATTTCATTGAGCTCCTTTTCTGGAGTTTTGATCTGTACTTTCATTTGGGCCATGTTTCCTTGTCTCCTCATCTTGGCAGCCTCCCTGTGTTTGTTTCTATGTATTAGGTACAGCTGCTTTGACTCCGTGTCTTGGTAGTGTGGCCTAATGTAGTAGGTGTCCTGTAGGGTCCAGTGGCACAGCCTCCCCCATCACCCAAGCTGGGTACTTGAGGTGCGCCCTTTTTGTGGGTTGATTTTTCCCTCCTCTTGTAGTCGAGCCTTGGTTGCTGTTGGCAGATCAATGATCAATGGGAGGGATTTACCCAGGCCAGTTACCTGCAAGGACTGGCTGTGACCATTGACCACCAACTTCTGCCCTTCATGAAGGATGAGCTCTGCAGGCACAGAGTGGTGGTGCTCCACTGTGGCCTGTAGCTGTCCACTGGGTGCGCTGGCCCTGGGATTTCCCAGGTGGTGCAGGCCAAGGTCATCCCCCACCTGTGTTTTGCCCAGGTCATCCTGCCTGAGCTATAAAGCAGTCTGAGATGGCTGATACTTGTGCAGGGCTGGAGATTCCCAGGGGAAGCCAAGATTGGAATATATGCTGGCTGCAGATAGTGCCTGGCCTGGGGGGGGGGGGCTCACTGAAGCCAGCTGTTGCTTGTTTGGGAGTATTTAGAAATTGTGAAGCAGGAGCCAAGACTAGATATGGAAAGGCAGATTGGATGGGCCAAGAAGATGGGTGTGGCAGAGTCTTTAGGGATCTCTAAGGTGGGTCAAACAGTATTAGCCAGGTTGATGGAGTCTCAGATATGGAACCAGCTTACTGGCCGTGTGGCAAGAGAGTTTGGCAAAGGGACAATGGCCTCTGCTATCCTTGATGCCAGACATTTCAGTTTCTCCCTATATACCATTGGTGCCTTTCAAGCTGCTATCCCAGTGCTGGAGCTCAGAGAGAGTGAGCCTGAGTAGCTGAGTCTGTGTGTGTGGGTTCTTTAAGAGGAACTGCTTGGGGCTCCAAGCAGTTTCTTCCAGACTCAATCCCCATCAGTTTTTGCTGCCGGAAGTTATGGGACTTACCTTCCTGGTACTGGAACCTTGTGTTGGGTGTCCTGATATGGACCTGGGATTCCTCACTCCCGAGATAGCCCTCCCAAATTTTTATCCACCACACGTAGGTGTGATACCAGCCTATTCCACATCTGCACCCCTCCTACCAGTCTGGATGGATGTGGTTTCTTTAATTCTGTAATTGTCAGACTTTCATTCACCTTGATATCTGATGGTTATAGTGATGGTTGTATATTTTAGCTGTAATTTTGATGTGGTTGTGCGAAGAGGTGAGCCATGTCTGACTACTCCACTATCTTGACCAGAGGTCGATTAATTGGGTTTTAATCATAACTCTTACTTAATAGTTGTGTGACTTTGGGCAGGTTTCTTAACCACTCAATGCCTCAGTTTTCTTATCATAAAATGAGAATAATAGTACCTATCTCATGAACTGGTTAAGTGTATTATACACCTGAAGTGCCTGGTGCAAAGTGAATACTCCATAAGTGTAATCTATCATTATTGTACTATACTGTAGAAATTTGTGTCATGCTTTTAAAAATTAACATTGTTACATAAGCTTTTCCCCATTTTACTATTTGTTATATTGAATGAACTACAGTATTTTATGTCAGTGTACCATAATTTACTTGACCATTCTCCTCTCATTAGAAATTTTGTAGTATCACCAAAGTTTCCATTTGTTAGTTTCAGTCCAAAAATTTTAATTATATTTAAAATTTTGAGGGATCATTCACGTTTGTTTGACCCTTAGTCTTAGCAGTAGGCATTGTGGTACTAGTTCTCAACCAGAGCCATGCATCTGGAAGAAAAACTCTTGTGTATATGAAAGCTTGTTACAGCAAACACTCTGAATTAGAATTATAACTAAAATAAAAATCAGCAAGCTGTGTCACATTTTATACAGAACAATACTAGGAAATATTATTTTATTCTTAGAAGGTGATTTTAAAATCTAAGTGAATTTTTATTTTCCACAGATGATTCATGCAGGCTTTTTCCTGATTCAGACAAAGGAAGTGTCCATGAAAGCTGAGGATGCCCAAAGGGTTTTTCAGGAAAAAGCACCTGAATTCCTTCATCTTCTGAACAAAGGTACCTTCTGAATGATTGGTATACTTTTGTGTTTATCCTTTTGACATGGTGATTTCACTTACTCTGGCCTTTAGCTTTTCTCTTACATTGCCTTTTCTTTTTAAAACAGATTTTATTTAGTTATTTTTAGAGAGAGGGGAAGGGAAGGAGAAAGAGAGGGAGAGAAACATCAATGTGTGGTTGCCTCTCTCATGCCCCCTACTGGGGACCTGGCCTGCAACCCAGGCATGTGTCCTGACTGAGGATTGAATCGATGACCTTTTGGTTCGCAGGCTGGTGCTCAGTCCACTGAGCCACACCAGCCAGGGCTGCATTGCCTTTTCTTTCTCATTTGTTTTATGTTTTTTCCTACTATTATGCAGAAATGTCAAAGTTTCACATTAAAAAAGCTATATAGCTAATTAGAAATCAAGTATTACGTTTTTTCCCTATTCTATTATCTTAGTAGTTGAAAGTCACATTATTATGTGTTTTATTGTTACTTTATTTTTGTTAGATTATTATACTATAGTGAATGATCATTTCATTCTCCCTGCCCAGAATTACAAAGCACTTTATAAGGATTCTTTCTGCCTTCAGTGTGCTTTGATCATACTAGAATAGTAAGAAATATAAATAAAATTGTATACTATTTGATATATTTAATATGATTAATTAACTTCTCATGCATAATAGAATTGTTTTTCCCAGCAGGCAAATACTACCAGTAAGTTTCAAACACTGGATATGCGTCTGCAGAGGAACCATAGTTAATATGCCCTTCCAGAGGGTTCCTTTCTGCCTATATGTATTGAAGGTGTGCTGATTCTAGAGGACAGGGCACTGTTTTTCTTTTGTGAGTCGGGGACATTGTTTGCTTAAGACTCACAGGCTTTTCTTGAATGAGCTGAGCAAATATGTATAGTAATATGTAGTGCTGATTGGGTATACCCCAGAAAGAAGGCACATCTGCATTTACATGTCCTTTATGTATAAATAAGTTATAATAAACTACAAAAACTTGTATGAAAATGTTGGAGGATTGTTAGGATAATTTTAATAACTAATGCTGGGTGTGACTCAGCCCTTAAGTGTTAACACAATATTTCATATACCTTTGTGGTTACTGTAGTAGTGTCAAGACCTTGCCCCAAGCCAGAGTGTGAATCTGTCCCAGGTTATATATAAGAAATTAAGACCTGGCTCCTTTGACATAACCCTTTTTGATATGGTGACATTCTAATGGAACCTTGAAAATGAACCTTTAAACTCGCAGTAGCTTTCAGAAATTGAATCAGTTATTACGTGTAGTGGGCTTCCTAAAATGTGGTATTAGGGATGAAGTGAGCATATGAGTACATCTAAATTAATTAATTATTTGCTCATGTATAATGTTAGTACAGTGGTTTCATGGAATTGCCCTAACCGAAATATATTGTCTGGGTTTAAGTAACACAACATCCCACATGGAAAAAGTACAATGTTCTGTTCCTGCAAAAAGTAGAACTAAAACCAGTGGGAAGACATTATAGGAATTTCAGCAAATAAACATCATATATACAGCTTTTAAAACCAGAGGTGCCCATAGGAAGTACTCAAATACTAATGAAGTCACATCAAAAGGTCACAGAAGGCAGCTTGAAGGAGTTTCCACTGACCAAATTTGGGACAATTTGAGTATTAAAAGGAATAATGAAGGGAATTGATTTAACAACAGAAATACATGCATCCATGGTGGTTGTAAAAAAGAGGGGGAAAGAGGAATAAAGGAAAACTCTTCTGCTTTTTACAGAATACTGTGAGCTAATAAGTGTTAAGTGATGATAGAGCTAAGAAGAAATGATAGATTTTGGAAATTACCATTTTCCAACTGCTGGTGTAATGATTAATTCAGACAAAGATTATCAGTGGATTCTGAAACTATTGGGTAAAAGTTTATAAGACATAGGATATTTATAAATTTTAATTCAAAGCAGAAGTATACCTTTACAGCAGAGATTTGGTGTTCACATTAAGCCAGTGAACAAACTTAGCATCACTGATGGTAAGGAAGCCTGACATTATATTTTTCCTGATGTGATGCAGTAAAGATACAAAACATTACCCATGAAGTATTCTCATCAAAAATATTTAACCTGAATTTTATCGAGCCAAGACTTAACTTCTAGTTTATAGGAAAGAAAGGAAATCTAGGGAAATGTTAAATGACACCATGAGGAAACAATGAGACACATCCAAAATAGAAGATATTCTATAAGACAACTGGCCGAGACTCTTCAGACAGTTGTCCTGGGAAACAAACAAAAATGATGGAGGACTTCTGTATTAAAAGAAACATAACAACTAAATACAATGAATTAACTTTGATTGGTTCTTGGATTGGGGTGAGATGAGCTACCTGTAAAGCTGTACAAGATACATTGGGGAAATGTGAAGATGATATTATGGAATTATTGTCAGTACCCGGAAGTATGATGATGGTATTGTGGTTATGTAGGAGACATATGCTGAAGTGTCATGATATCTGCTGTTTTCAAATGCCTTGGCAAAACAAAAACGAAGTGTATGTGTGCACATTTGTACATGTGATAAAGAAAATCAATTGCCCTGGCTGGTGTGACTCAATGG
This sequence comes from Carollia perspicillata, assembly GCA_004027735.1. Classification (NCBI taxonomy): domain Eukaryota; kingdom Metazoa; phylum Chordata; class Mammalia; order Chiroptera; family Phyllostomidae; genus Carollia; species Carollia perspicillata. The sequence goes on from PVKM010050192.1 coordinate 7,073, forward strand.
ATTTAAGTGCTGGCCTGTGAATCAAAGAATCGCTGGTTCAATTCCTAGTCAGGGCCTGGGTTGTGGGCCAGGTCTCCAGTAGAGGGTGTGTGTGTGAGAGGCAACCACACATTGATGTTTCTCTCCCTTTTTTTCTCCCTCCCTTTCCCTCTCTAAAACTAAATAAATAAAATCTTTTAAAAAAAGAAAATCAATATATAACCTTGTTGTATGTATGTCTGTTTAAAGACACCTTTTTAGTATATATTATTGATTCATTAATACTGGACCTAGAGCCAACAGCACTATAACTCATGCCTGAATGAAGTTTACCTAACAGATATTTTCTCTGTAAGGAATATCACAGCCTTCCTAAGCTCAGAAACATTATACAGCATTTTAGCACTACATTTGTGGGCCGGTTTTTAAAGGATTTTATTTATTTATTTTTAGAAAGAGGGGAGGGAGGTAGAAAGAAAGGGAGAGAAACATTGATGTGTGAGAGAAACATTGACTGGTTGCCTCTCGCACGCCCCCAACTGGGGACATGGCCTGCAACCCAGGTATGTGCCCTGACAGGGAATGGAACCTGTGACCTTTTGGTTTGCAGGCTGATGACCAATTCACTGACGCACACCAGCCACGGCCATACGTGAGCCTCTTTAAAGAGTAAAATCATTAACAAAAAGTACAAAATGTGGAAAATGTGGCACTAAATAGACTGTGAAAAGGACACTTGCTTAGAGGATAAATGCCAAAACAAGAAGGCAGAGCATCACTTTGTTCAACTTCACCTGAGAACATGCATGTCAGGCAACTCAAATTTTTTGCCACTCCATGTGTGTCCACAAATGACCATGAAAAACTGCAAGTATTAATTTTGGGGTTACAAGTAAATTTTAGAGAATAGGCAAATACACAAATAAAGAATCTGCAAATAATAAGGATCAACTATATATGTATTTGATGTTAAAATTTTTCCTTTAAACATCCTGCACATTTTGATAAATGTTTTCATTTAATTCTGGGTTTGGTGAAACATGACCTACCATATGTTTGTAAATGAAGTTGTTTTCTTTTACTTTATTTTTATTGTTGACACTATTACAGTATCCCCATTTCCCCCTTTTTGCCCACCTTCACCCAGTGCCCCCTGTCCTCTGGCTATCACTGCTCTGTTGTCTGTGTCTATGAATTATGCATATATGTTTTTAGCTAATCCCTTCACCTTCTTTCATCCAGTCCCTCCTCCCTCTTCCCCTCTGACAGCTGTCAGTCCTGACTGGCTTATTTCACTTAGCATAATAATCTCCAGGTCCATCCTTGATGTTGCAAAAGGTAAGATTTCCTTCTTTTTGTGGCTGTGTAGTATTCCATTGTGTAACATACGACAGCTTTGTTATTCATTCATCTTACTGATGGGAACTTGGGCTGTTTCCAGATCTAGGCTATTGTAAACAACACTGTTGTGAACATGGGGGTGCATATATTCTTTTGAATTGGTGTTTTGGTATTCTTAAGATATATTCCCAGAAGTGGGATTGCTGGGTCAAAAGGCAGTTCCATTTTTAATTTTTTGAGGAAACTCCATACTGTTTTCCACAGTGGCTGCACCAGTGCACTAAGGTTCCCTTTTCTCCACATCCTTGCCAGCACTTGTTGTTTGTTGATTTATTGATGGTAGCATTCTGACAGGTGTGAGGTTTTATCTGGAGTACAGCCACACTCATTTTTGTATCTATTGTTTTGCTGATTTCCTATCTGGTCCTATACAGAAAAAGTATGTTTTATGACCCCTATGTAGTTCATAGTATTTTTTAGTTTCCCTGGAGACTTTTCACTTGATCCATGGATTATTTAGAAGTATATTATTTAATTTCCAAACATTTGGAGATTATCCAGATGTGTTTCTGGAATAGATTTGTAGATTAATGGTATTATGGTCTGAAAACACACATTGTATGGTTTCTATTTTCCTTCTTTAAGGTTTCTTTTGTGGCACAGAATGTAGTGTATCTTGGTGAATATTCTATATGCATATGAGAAGAAGAATGTATAATCTGCTTTTGTTTGTTAGAATGTTCTATAAATGCCCACTAGATCAATTTAGTTGATAGTGCTATTCAGGTCATCTACATCCTTACTGATTTCCTGCCTACTTGTTCTATGAATTAAAGAGAGAAGAATGTCAAAGTCCTCAACTATATTAGTGGATTTGTCTATTTCTTTCTTCAGATCCTATCAGGTTTTGCTGTGTGAATTTTAAAACTTTGTTCCTAGGTGCATACACATTTAGGATTGGTGTGTCTTCTCGAAGAGTCCTTTATGATTAAGTAATGTCCCTTTTTGTCTCTGATAATCTTGCTTGTCCTGAAATCTGCTTTGATATATAGCTATTCCAGGTTTTCTTTGATTGTTACTGTTTCATTATATATCTTTACCCCTTTTCTCTTAACTTTTCAAAGTCTATATATATACCTAAACTGAATTTTTTGTAGACAGCAGACAGTTGGTTCTTGCTTTTAAATCCTATCTGACAATATCTTTTTCAAAGTATATTTAATTGATTATGCTATTACAGTTTTTCCATTTTTTTCTCTCCCCTTTATCCACCTCTGCCCTGTAGTCCCCAACCCTCTAGCATCCCCCCCTTAATTCATATACATGGGTTGTACATATAAGTTTTTTGACTTCTCTGTTTCCTATACCATTCCTAACCTCGTCCCATCTGTTTTATGCCTACCAATTATGCTTCTTCCTCCTGTAGCTTCCCTCCATTCTTCCCCTCCTCCCCCTGCCCACTGAAAACCCTCCATGTGATCTCCATTTCTCTGATTCTGTTCCTGTTCTAGTTGCTTGCTTAGTTAATGCTTTCTTTTTTTTAGGTTCAGTTGTTGATGGTTGTGAGTTTGTTTTCATTTCACTGTTCATAGTTTTTTATCTTCTTTTTCTTAGATAAGTCCCTTTAACATTTCATATAATAAGGGCTTGGGGATGATGAACTCCTTTAACTTGACCTTGTCTGGGAAGCACTTTATCTGCCCTTCCATTCTAAATCATAGCTTTACTGGATAGAGTCATCTTGGATGTAGGTCCTTGGCTTTTATGACTTCAAATACTTCTTTCCAGCCCCTTCTTGCCTGTAAAGTTTCTTTTGAGAAATCAGCTGATAGACTTATGGGCACTCCTTTGTAGGTAACTCTCTCCTTTCCTCTTGCTGCTTTTCAGATTCTCTCTTTATCTCTAATCCTGAGTAACTTAATGATGATGTGCTTTAATGTGTTCCTGTTCATGTCCAATTTCTTTGGGACTCTCTGGGCTTCCTGGACTTCCTGGAAGTCTATTTCCTTCACCAGATTGGGGAAGTTTTCCTTCATTATTTGCTCAAATAAGTTTTCAACTTATTGCTCTTATTCTTCTCCTTCTGGTGCCTCTATGATTCTAATATTAGGTCGCTTAAAGTTGTCCCAGAGTTTCCTAAGCCTCTCCTCATTTTTTTTTAATTCTTGTTTCTTCATTCTGTTCTGGTTGGATGTTTATTTCTTCCTTTTGTTCCAAATTGTTGATTTGTGTCCCGGTTTCTCTCCCTTCACTGTTGGTTCCCTGTACATTTTGCTTTATTTCACTTTGGGTAGTCTTCATTTGTTCCTTCATTTTGCAACTGAGCTCAATCATTTCTGTGAGCATCCTGATTACCAATGTTTTGAACTCTGCACCAGA
>PVKM010050193.1:0-10773 GCA_004027735.1 Carollia perspicillata
ACATGTCATTATGCATTTGTCCAACCCACTGAATTTACAACACCCAAGAGTAACTCAACTGTAAACTGTTGCCTTGGTGATTGTAATGTGTCAATGTATGTTCAGCAATTATAACAAATGTACCACTTTGATGGTGAATTTTGATGATGAGAGAGACTATTCATGTATAAAAGCAGGGGGTATCCTGGAAATCTCTGCACCTACCTCTCAATTTTTCTGTGAGCATAAAATTTATCTAAAAGTATAAATTCTTAAATAAATATAATATATTATCTGGGTCCATGTTATATTTAGCATTTAAACACGAAAAATAATTATAAATTTGAACTCAAGAAATTATAAAATAACAAAATTAGAAATTAGAAAACATAAAACCAATTGATTTGATAAGTACAATAGAGTTCTGGGGAAAATTACAAGAACAAAACTTTTTAAAGCTTTAAATAAAAATACATTAAATTACCAACTGATAAAGGACATCAGCTACAGAAGAATGAATTAAAAGAGAATTCTTTGTATAACACTGTACTAATAGGTATAAAAAGGAACAGAAAATATAAAATTTCATGTTACTCTAAAAAACTCCAGAAAGAGTTGAAAACTTAAATGGCCTGAGAGACATGGAAGAAATAAAAAAAAAAGAATACTAAAGAACTATAAGTTAATGTTTGCCCATGTTTTCCCCACTTATTTAGTGTTTTTATGCCAGGTGATGCAATTGAGTAAATGGACAAAATAAGATATAAATGTTAAGAAGAAATAATAATGCATAACGTTACAGAAGAAACTTGGTTCTTCTTGTTGAAACAGTAAAGGATTATAGATCAGCAAGCCTATTAGTGTGCAAGCAAAGTTGATTAGTGTTAAGTTCTCATGGAAGAGAATGGGCCTAGCTAAGGTAGGGGTGAAAGGCAACAGTTTGGGTGGCAAGAGCAAGGGTGGCAAAAGGCATCGGGTTCTTTGTTCTGAGGACTTACATAATTGAAGATATGGTGGTGAAGAAGTTACATATCAATTGATGGGTAAAAGTAGTGTCAGCTTCTCCCAGGGGGACATGACTACCCAAATGTAGGTAGGTGTGGGGGTTCTTTCCCAGACGGAGGAAACAGTACATAGAATTTCAAGGATTCCCCTCCCACCTTCTAAGACTTGGGATGTTCAGGACACCTGGCAATCTTAGTAAGATTGTTACAGAAGCTGACAACAGCCCAGTCTTCCCCTCCTCTTGTACTATCATACATTTGCTTCTGTTGTTTGGAATGCCTGGCAATCTTATCCAACCAGGCTCAGGACTGCTGGGTCAATGGGTGAGACATGTCTTCCTTTGCTCCCAGCCTCCTGTGTTAAGTTCTTTGTTAGATTATTGTGGCAAGGGCTCTGCCTTTATCTTCCTTCTAGGCACTCATTCCTAGCTGCTACCTAACAATATGACTTGCATAAAAATTATTAAAATACAGTTATAATTTAATAAGAGACATAGGGTATTTACAATTGTTTACTGGAACTGTTAGAATTCTCCTGATTGAGTTACAAGATATTCAGATCTTTTAAGACATTTAGCTTATATTTTCAGTTTGTCAATTTTTATTTTAATTCTGTATTGATAATTTTTTAAATAAAAAAGTTTTAAGTTTTTGTTGTTCAACTTATTATTTTTTTATTTTTCTATTTTTAATTTTTATTAATTATCATTTATTTATTTATTTAATGTATTGCTGTGATATTGGTTAATAAGATTATATAGGTTTCAGGTATACAATTCTATAATATATTATCTGTATATTGCATTGTGTGTTTACACCTAAAGTCAAATCTTTTGTCACCTTGAAGTTATTTATACCATTTGTATGCATAGAATACTTTCAGATACATAACCTGATCATTTTTCCTAGATTTTGCTTAACTGCTTCATAAATATTTGACTCTTTCCCTTAAAAAAGTTTTGTTTGCATGGAGTAAGGTGAAATGTCCTTTGATTTTTATTTTATTTTCCTAATAGCTAATTCCTCCATCACCTGTTTTTACAAAGTATATTTTATCTCTACCAGTTTGATACATTTATCCCAATTATCAAAATTGATATGAGAACTATTTCAGGGCCATCCATCACTTTTAGTCCATTAATATTATATGGTAATATTATGTATATTATGTACATATATATCTATATACAGGGGTGCACAAAAGTAGGTTTACAGTTATGAGTACACAAAACACAAGGTTTGTTCTTGTATTATTATTATTTATTAATTATTGTATTATTTATTTATGTTACAACTGTAAACCTATTTTGCCGACCCCTGCATTTGACCTTATAAAAATTAAATTTAAAGGTAAATTGAAGTTAAAATTAAGACTGCTATAAAATATAGATATGGTATAAGTGAATATAAAAAAATTTAATAATAAAAGTTTTAAAAATGGTAAAATATAAAAACACTACCCGTTTTTAGAGAAAATGTAATTGGAAAAAAGTCACATCTCTTTTTTTTCTCATCATTGTGCCTACAGACATTTGTATTATTTTCTGTTACAAGGCTTTCTAAATTTTTTTATGTTTATAAAGCTACTTAAATTCAAATACATATTTGACAGTTTCTGGACTAACTTATGCTAACTTCCTTATTAGTAATCATATATTCTGCATTAGATTCAGAAAATCTCAATTCACTATTTTAGGTCAGGAAAAAAGTGGCAATAAATTGTGGATAACTGTCAGAAACTTAAAGACGTTGACAACCAAAACTGATGCAGAAATTATGAAGTAATGTCTAACTGCTCACTTATTCTGAATTCATGATTTTGAAATATTAAAGGGTGTAGTTTTTAATATATTCAATAATATATTGACAGATAGAGTTCTAAAATGATTCTTATGGCTTTCTCTCCACACCTTTGTATAACCTCTTCCCTAAGTCTGGACAGAATGTGTGACTTGTTTCAAACCAATAGATTATCAAGAAGATGACTGTGTAGGACTCTCAAGATTTGGTTATATTAGACAGCAAGGTGAGGGGATTTCACAGATATAAGTCAGGTCATTAGCAAGCTGACATTAAGTTAAGCAAAAGAGATATTCTCTGACTAGCCTTGAAGAAGTTCCCTTCCTTGTGGGAGATGGTCAAGGACCTGAGGATGAGCTTCTGGAGCTGAAACAGTCCTTGCCTAGTAGCCAGCAAGAAAACCAGGACTTCAATCTTCCAGCTGCCAAGCAATAAATTCTGGCAATAACCTGAATAACTTCAAAATCAGACTCTCCATGGTCAAGCCTCCAGATACAAACAGTCTGGCTGACATTTGATTGCAGCCTTTTGAGACCCTAAACAGGAAACAGCTAAGCTTTGCCTGAAATCCTGGCCCACGGCAACCAAGGGGTTTTGTTTTAGGTGTGTAGTGATTTGTTAGCAGCAATGGCTAACTAATTAGATAGGTAGATAGATGATAGATCAGATAGGTAGATAGATACATTATATATATATATATTTTTTCCTCCAGGGATGAAAAATAAAATTAACTTTTGGAAGAATTAAGTTGTAATTGATCAAGCTTTTTGTCTCCTTAAAATGCTCAAATGTAATTGTCAACATTAAAAACATATTATATTGACCCTAAAGTGATGGATTTTGCCATTTTGAAATGCTGTAATTTATTACTGAGTTACTCCACTTAGATGTAATACCACAGAAATGAGATTGCCTGACAATATCAATGTCATGAAGAAATGTTTTCATTTTATCCATTTTACGTACTAGCATGAGGAGCTTACCCAAGGTGCATACTTCAAAATGGTAAAGCAAAACCTTGAGCTCTCTGGGTGCTGAAATATGTACTCTGTTAGCTGTGACTGAAATTTAGTCCCTTTAATATTCTAGATTTACTACTTCTTTTAACATTAAAACCATGCTGAAAAGCTCCATTGGTACCTTCCAGACATTTAATTTGGTGGGCAACAGGAGAATTCATTTAGGGCACTCTTTTTGAGTGATTGGTGCCTATTAGAACTGGTTCCAAATACCCGTCTTAGTGTCTTGACTCCAAAAATAAAAGTATAAATAAATATCCACGCCTTTACCAAAATTAAGAAAACAACAAATCCCTCTTAGACTATGAGTTTTCAGTTATGAAGGAGCAAAATGTGATTCTCTCATATTATTTTTCTTGGACATATTTTGGCAAATTGCAAAGAGAAGTTTACACTTTTTTGCCTTGGTGGTGGAGTCATCCGTATGCAAAGAGAGGTAGCTACCTGCCCCCCTTATTGGCTCCACAGCCCACTCTTTTCCTCTGTGGGTGCCATCAGCATGTGCGCAGAGCAGCAGAGTGCCTTGATGAAGGGAGTTTGCCAATAACCAATGCTTCTTGTTGTCTGGGCATGTTTGTTATTCACGTTTTACTAGTTTTATGAACTTCTCAGAAACACTAGATCTGTCTTTTTTTATTTTTGCTTTAGAAATTGCAGCTTTGAATGATGCTACCATAGTTTCAGTTTCTTCTTTGAAGACAAAGGTGCAACAGATTAATAACAATATGGCCAAAATATACTAGACATTGGGAGTACACAGATTATTATTTGATAAAATATAGTATTTTTATACTAATTTTATATTTCTTATTTGTTCTTTGTTGCTCTTTCAGCTACTTGTGGAAAATAATTACAAATTATGTTCTTTGCAAAATCATTACAAAAATTCACAATTCATAGTTTTACTTAAGTCTGTTTTCATTAATGCTTACATCATTTTATAAATTTTATGTTTGTATTAGTATTTTCATCATTAACATTATGTTTCAATTAGTCACATTAGAGTCATTAACATATTATTATTAATGATAATTATAGCACAAGAGTAAAATTCAAAAGCAAATTCATGAAACATAAAGAATAACATGCAAGTGATGTAAGAATAAGTTAAATGAGTATATTCACATCCTAATAATTGTCTGTTAAAATATAAAAACTGAATAATGTAAATCTTGTTAACACAATCACAGCTGGGAAGACTGAAATGACAGTTAGGTAATGCTGTTTCTGAGAACAGCAGCTTCTAAAGACCTAACATATATTATTTATCAATAATTATTATAATCACATTATGAATAAAGAAGAATTATACTCCTCACTTTACAGTTTCAGGAATGAAGGCAAGCAGAGCTTAAAGAACTTTTCCAGCATCACACAGTTTGAGCAGCCAAGCTGGATCTTAATTTAGGCACTGAGACTGCAGACCTGGGCCCTTGACCAAGACATACTCTCTCTTAGAGCATTTGCCAACTACACAGAAATGGAACTGGATGAAATTATTTTCTTCATTTCACCTTTCATAAATTTCAAGCTGAATATATAAGAACAGTATTGAAACTATAGTTTTTATGAATTGTACCAATGATATTATTACAATAATCCTTATTATTTGGAGATGGAGCTAGGTTTTCCTCTTGATGAGCTAGAGAAGGATGATGGAAGAAAATTCCACACTCCCTCATAGAGTCATGAGAGCAGGAATACTCCTCATTAGCCCACATCAGAAATTTTTCTTTGGCCCTGGATGTTTCAGCTCAGGGGATTGAGGGCTGTGAACCAAAGAGTGATTGTTTTGATTCCCAGTCAGGGCGCATGCCTGGGTTGCAGGCCAGGTCCCCAGTAGGGGGTGTGTGAGAGGTAACCACACACATTGATATTTCTCCCCCTCTCTTTCTCCTTCCCTTACCCTCTCTCTAAAAATAAATAAATAAAATCTTTTAAAAAGTGGGTTTTTAAGCCAATGAACCAGTAATGAATTATTTATACTTATTTGAAATAAGTATAGCAGTTTACTTGTAGGAAATAAATGGTTAAACAGAAACTCTGTTTTACACAAACTTCCTGGTGGAGGAGGGTGGAAGTGTGATGTCCCAGGGACAGAAAGAATCTGAGGCATTCAAATCTTCTTCTAAACAGGCTAATTATAGAACTCCCATTAGAAGAAATTCAGTATTGGCTAACAGGAGAGTGCTTATCTATCAATGCACCAGAACATACCTGCTTGGCTAGGATTGCAAACCTGGTACCTGCAAATGCATGTGAGGGGAATCTTTCTGGTTCCCCGGAGAATGTTACATAAGCTATGTAACTACATGTAAAATTGAGATAGTTCATGCCCAAAATGTTTCCTTCCACATAAATGTTGTGGCTGCATGACATCACTGAAGATCTCACAGCTTAATCTGGGTCACAGTGTGTCCTGATGCATTAGAGATCCCAGAACACTTTCTGTTTTGCTTGTGTCTCATGATGTGCATCCTTAAATTTATCAGGAAATTTGGATACTGGCTGAGATCTCTGATTCACCTGAGTCTAATTTGCCAATAGAATTTTTTTTAATCTCAGTTTATAATGTGCAAAAATCAAAATCATTATTTGTAAATTGGAAGTCAATCTGAAATACAAAAGGATAAAGTGTTTTTTCTTGTTGAAAATAGATCTTGCTACAACTAAATCTTAATCCTCAAATTTATTATTTTTCTTAGCTAGATTTAATTTGCCATTGACAGTTTTTTTTCCTCTGAGCTGATACAGTAACAGTATTGCATTCACAATTCAGCACGATCATTGGGTCAACTGACATGAAACCAACTACATACTCTGAGTAGAACTCATCACAATTTGTCATAGAGTAAACTTACTTTCCCTGCATGAAATTTTAAAACTGTTTTTAACTTTTAAGAATATGAACCATCGTCATTTCATTATTTTTGTCTTTGCTTTGCTAATTCTCTTTGAGTCATCTTATCTGTCTGTATATGTTTATTGACCAACAAAAATTATTCTGTGCCTATCAGAATTAAGCCTTTAATGTTACATAGAAATCTAAGATTTCTATGCCTATTCTTTTGTATAATTTACTATGGAATTTTCAATAATTTTATAATAATTTCCAATAAATTGTGCAATTTACAAAACAAAAGACATTTAGAAAATGAAAACATATATCTCTCAGATTAACTCCTAAATTTTAACTTAGAAAAGTATTACATGAAAAATATTAATTTCTTTATAGTTGCAGAGAATATAACAATTTAAGGAAATAAGTATGTTCTGTACTCTATAGGATTAGTCAATGAACAAAAACTAACTTTCCTTTTTAAAATAATAAATAATGAGAACAGTGAAAACAGTATGAATCGCTTTGGGAAGAATGCACTCAGTGATCAATTACTCATTAGATGACACATATTTGTTTCTCAATTCTAATATCAGGCAGAGTACATAGTTTATTAAAAATTTCCCTGATCACACTGTGTAAAATAGAATCCTCTGTTCTGATTTTGCATTATCTATGCATTACCCTGTTTTATTTTTTCCAAAGGATTGTGCAGTATTTGGAATGAAATTATGTATTTGCTTATGTACTTTTTCATCTCTCCACAGTGAGACCTCAGTAAGGACAGGGATGTTCTGTCTCTTCCTGTATGCATCCCAGTGCCTAGAGCAATCTCTAGCACATAGCAAATTCCCAATAATTTTACATTAAGGGAATAATTAAGTAAATAAGTGAAAATAATATGCCTTGCTCTTTTAACTATTGTCACACATATTTTTAACACTTTTAACTTTGTAACTATGTGTCACAATGCACGTATTCATAAGTATAGTATAAGTGTTGTGTTATCTTAAAGTACCTATAATGTAATTTTAGCCAGTGGCTGCACTGCTATATATTTCATAAGTTGATGACAGCTTGATTACTGTGACCTTTTATATGGAAAATGAAGAAAAAGTAAGTATTGTGAAAGATCTGAATTTATTGGAGCAAAAGTCTTAGTTCTGAACTGAAACTTTTTAAATGCCTTTTAATTGTTACTCGAAATAACCATTTTAAAGAATATCAGATATGAAAAAAAGATTCTGGAATTAAGATTTTTGCTTCCATCCCATTTATTAGCTTTTTAATGTAAATATAATATTCATGGCTTACTTTTCTGAAGTAAAAAATGATGCAAGTATTTCAAATAAGATATTATCATTCTCTAACAGGCCAGTGTTGTTTTTTTTTAAACTTGAACAAAAATTATTTAGCAATAGAACAATTTCTGTTGATCATAAAACTGAGCTTTGGGAATGAACAGTCTGTTCAAGAGAGCCTACATAGGTGCTCCTCCTACAAAGGGAAAGGTTTCAATTTTGCCATTTTCTAAACACAGAAAAATGTATCCCTCCAATTCAGAATATTGAATGTCTTATGGAAAGTGAAAGGTCATTTGTAACTGTCCAAAGGATTGATGGAGTTGAGATACCTCCTTGACCTTCACCCTGCACTCATAAAGAATAGTTTCAGATGACAGAGCATCAGGCAAGTTTTGAGAAAATGTCTTTTCTTCTTTTATATTGCATAGCAAGATTGTTACCTGATATTCTCTTTCATAGTTGTAAGACAAGATTTAATTACCTAGTAGGTTTCCTCATTAAAAGTTAACTGACATCGAGTGCTTCTGAGCAAAGTCTGTGCTTTGGACCTACTCAAGCAGTTCTATCTGCTTTTTGCCATTGTTTTCCATCTCAGTTTCTGCAGTAATTGCTTTGGAGGCATCATAAAACATGTCAAGGTCATCCTTTATAAATATTAACCACTACACCCCCCCAACACATGTATACTCCAATTAATGAGTATGTATTGAGGATACATATTATAAAAAAGCACCTAATTCGTGATAATTCAGAGATTTTTTATCTCCATTAATTAAAAAAATAATAAAATGATAGTGCAACTATTAAAAACAATAGAACTGTGTTATACCATATACTAATAGTTGTAGAATTAGTGTGCGTGCGCACACACTTACATTTGTCAGTTGTGAAATCTCTGACCAAGGGTGGCTGTATGATCTTTAAACTTAGTACTTGTGTGAGAGAAAATATAATTATATTGTGCAATACTTTCTATGCAAAATGATGCTACCGCCGCACTCTATGGTGAGTGTGGGCTTCTGGCTGTTTTATTCATAATAATGATGGATTCGAGTTGATTCTGCTGTCCCTCTTGTCATTTAAGCTTCCTTTGTACCTCAGCTTGTACATGACAGCAGCTTCCTAACTGTTTTCCTTGTTTCTACTGTTATCCAACGCACATTTACATACAATGAAGAGAATGATAAAGGAAATGACCTAAATTATTTCAGAAGTAATAAGAGAATGCACCAACAGAAGGCAATTAGAACTCCATGAAAATGAAAAAATGTTAAAATAAAGAAAATTAACCTTAATACTTGGCTTTGAAGTATTAAATAGTCAAACATATAACAGTATAATAATGATTACCAAACATATAATAATGCAAACATATTTTTGATTTTCCATTATTTGAATGAATCTAAAGACTAAGCATAGAAGTAGTCATTGCAATACAACATTTGAAATGTAAAAGCAGATATGGCTAAATTTTATTGCTTTAGCAAGAAATGAGAATATTGAATAAAAGAAATATAGAGCTAGATATTACTATCTTTACATTCCAAAGATAAGAATCAAGGTAATGTCTTTGATGGAAGAAATAGAAAATGTCTGTTTATATGTAAATTATTTAAGTAACCATGTTTCCCAACTGAGAGATGAAAAAGGTGCTGAATCTGCCTTGGAAGTGATGGGAGAAGGAAAGTGTATTGGTAAAAATTAGCTAAATCTTCATTTATCTTATTGAGGTGCTTATTGATTAAAATCCAATGCTGTCAAATTTTTAAAAAGCTTTATAAAAACTTACTCTAGAAGAATTAGTAATACAAGCAATTAAAATTATTGTTTCCAAGAAATGGACACATATTTGTTGAATGAAAAATGCTTACGATTTTTTTCTCAGTGTAATGAAGTGTCAATTTTTATTATGAACCTTGATATGTTTTCTATTTAAATGTGATTTACTTTTACAAATATGCTATGATGATAAATATTGCTTTTTATAATAAAATGTAATTGTTTTAGAATACAACACTGGCAGAATGGGAGCCAAGACAAAAGCGATAGTTAAAGTGGACAGTGGTCTGCATTAGAGGGTTAAGAAAATAGAAAAAAGAAATACTTATATGGCAGGGGAGATACCATGACCACAGAGGTGGTTTTCCCAGGGTGAGAGTTATCCATTGCACTCCAGATGTGCTGACCCCTGAAATTTCCCCAAATGTGGGAAACTTGACTGCATAATTTGTGGTAGTGGGGGACTGCATTTATGCTCTTCCCTGGCACAAAAAAAGAAGAAGAAGAAGACGAAAAGAGATGTAAAGAAAAAAGAAAATTTAGACAAAGATTTAACTCAATGAAGTCAGTTGGCAGCAATTTATACATTTAAAACAGAAACCTAAATTACAGAGTTCTAATTGACATTTGTCAAAAAATTGACCGTATTTTTACTATGTACTGAAATTATATATAATCTATCTGAAATAAAAATGGTAACACAAAAAATATTAGTAACACTTATTAATAGATGTACCATTGTAACAGGATGTTTTCAAGAAAAAATGGTAGATTCTTTGATTTTTAATCATGTCTCCATGGTCTATAGTGAGGACCTGCTCTTGTTATCTTACACAATGAGCATCCTTAGAATACTTCTCAACATCGACTTTCACCTCTCATTCATTACAGATTCAATTATACCCTCTCCCAAAGATTATGATTTTTGAGCATTATTTGACTCAATTAAAAAGTAGAATGATATGGCACAGTAAACTGGTAAATTACTTCAACACATAATAAAATCTAATGTAATAATGTCCACATTAGACATATTTTTCCATGTTTTA
>PVKM010050194.1:0-10773 GCA_004027735.1 Carollia perspicillata
GGGCCCTGCTCATTGCCGCAGGTGTCAGCCTTCTCGGGCTGCCAGGGTGGGCATGAGTTTCAGTGGGACTGAGGAGAGGTAGAGCCGCTCTCTATCAGCTTCGTCTTATTTGATGAGTGCCTTCTGTCCTAACTGGACCGTAGACTCCCAGGCCTCATCTGTATTTGCATTTTCCTCTGGCATTAGGCAAAATCCTGGGCTTGTAATAAATGCTTAATAAGTATTCGGAAAGAATGAACTGAATAGTTTGGGTTCCTCTGAGTGAGCAATAAGTTTACATAAGAGGAAGATTTGCTCTGATGTTCACAAAGCTTGCATTTCAGTGGCCCTCAATTGTACAGGTCCCTTCCCAGGACCTGCTCCTATTTTGAAATCATAATCTTATATTCTGTCTCTTATAGAGGGCCTTTCAAATTCCATAGACTTCAGGACCCCATAAAATATAGATTTGAGCCAGTTAAACGCTGTTGCTGAGCCCTTGTAGCTTCTTCCATCCAGTGGCTTTTCCCAAATTTGGGAGATCAGAAGAAACTGATAAAGCCAAGCCTGCAGAGGAGAAGGGAGGGAGGGAACCCCAAGCTAAATCAGGATAATTTGCATTTCCTACCTAATTTAACTGCTCACAGCCACCCTTTCTGGGACATAGCATATTGGGGTTCAGAGAAGCTCAGTCATCGTTCCCAGCGTGGTGCAGCTTCTAGGGCTCCGTCACTGACTCGCCAAACCATGTGCTCAGTGGGTACCTTGCAGGGCACGTAGTTGACAGCTTTGCGAGTTGTCCCTGAAACTGTTAGGCCCATCAGGGTAAGAAATGCCTGGATTGGCAGGTAACGCTTGCTGTTGGCTGTCAGGGAGGAAGTTGGGGAAGGGATCAGGCTTGAGCAGTTCAGTGGAAGGCACTGGCAAGCCCTTCCCCAGTCAGTGTAACTGAAGCAGTAACAATTCATTCAATTACATTAAGCACACATTAAAGAGATCCTAAGCCCTCCCTTGGGCCATTTCACTTCCATGAGATTGTAATTGTTTGAGACTAACCATGATTTCTTCTTTTGCCTTCAGGTGATTCTCATTTTGACCAAGCTCTATGACTATAACCTGGGGAGCATCACTGAGAGCTCACTTTGGAGGTAAGCAGATAAATGGAGCTAAAGATTGCTCTGTTATTTAAACTGGCCCACAATTGCTCTGCCCCACCCCCTTTGTTCCCAGGTGAGAAGGTTTCTGGTTATTTGTACCCTTCTTTCCTCTGTTTGTTCTCTGTTCTCCTTAGCCACAGTTGGGGTCTATCTCCAGGCCACATCCTTACTTCTTCACAGTCTCCTTCTTTGTCCACAGTCAGATCTTTTGCTAAACTGTGCATTAGGCTGTTGTTCTGTGTGTTGGTTCCCACAGTTCTCACTGATCTGTGAGCTTAATGGAGTGGAAGCGAAACAATGGGGTATCTTTGCAGAGGGGATCAAAACAACTTCTAGGTCTGCAGAACTCCAGCAAGCTCCAGGTGCCACACTCTCTCAGCTTACTTTCTGTGATTCTGCAGCTCGATAGCAGCATGCAGGTGTGCACACACTCTTATATGCACACCTTTATCTCTGTGATTGGCACTGTATCGCCTCGCACTTATGAAGTGTGCAATAAATACTTCTCAGATGAGTGATATGAATGCTGTAGGAGTAGACTATGTTTTTGAATACCAGCACAAAAGAAAGTCCTTAGGAACCCAGGGAGCTATTGTCTCTGCCTTTCTTTTTTTTTTTTTTTTTTGAGACTATGTAATTTGTTGTTTCTGTTTTAAAAAATCACTTTATCTCACTCTTAATTGGGTCTCCTCTATCAGCCTGTGTCATGTGCCCACACCTGAACCAATCTCTGAAGCCCCGGAGAGCCTCTGATTGGTTGGACCTGGGTCACATGATAATCTCTAAACCTGGGAGAGGATGAAGAAGACAACCCTAGAAATAATATTCAGTGATCACTGACTTGGTGTCAAGCTCCTAAGGGAATCCCTAAGGGAGACTCAAGCCCTGAGCCGAGAGGGTTCTTGGCTTTGTATAGGAAAGAACTCCCTGTGGGAGCCAGACAAGAGGTGGCTCCCTCTAGAGCAGAAGCGCATGCACGGAGCAGGGAGGATAAGCAGGAAAAGCCACCCCATAGAGAGAGTGGTGGTGGACTGTCCTCACCGGAGAAGGAAGAGCAACCCCAACCATCTCCAGAGGTTGAGTTTCTGTTTGTAGTTTCTGTGGAAAATGACTATTATGGGGAAATAGAGTGGAAAAAAGGTTGGGGCTAACTTTAACCTTCACCAGGTATATTTGTGGTCTGTTTTCCCTTTATGGTATGGCTAAATGGTTAGGTATACCCATACCATAATGGGTATAGTAGCTACTATAAATGGGTGAGTAGCTACTAAATTTGCAGGGCCTTTTCTTTGTTCCTGAGGCTCCTTGTGGTCTGCATGCATCTCCGGTCATCTGACTTCCCTGTCGGGCAGCACATAGCAGACCCCTGACTTAACTGTGACTTAAGTCAATTTGTATAGTTCTCATGCCCCCCTCTTATGTTATTCTGATCCATTACCTCCACTCTCATAACAATGGCTAACCATGTCCAATATCACTTCTGGTCGTTCATCCCCAGCACACATGCAGGCATACACAGTGACTAGGTGGGAGTGGTTATACTGATAACAGGAAAGGGGAGCGTGGTCTCTGAGCAGACAAAAACTATTAGGTGTCCACTGCTTAAGACCAGTGGGCATTCTAATCACCTGTCCATTCATATGACTGGGAAGACTGGCTACCAGCCCCTCAGTCTCAGCACCAGAGTTTAGGGAGAAAGACTCCAGGCACCCCATTTGTATTAGGTTCTGCCAGATCCAGTCAATGGTAACTGGGAAGGGAAGGTTGATTTATATAGTAGCAATTTGATGGCAGGGCTTGCCCCCATAGGGGAACGCTGGTGTCATATACGAGGATCATCCTGGATCAAATAGACACCCGGAAGGAATTTGCCAGTCTGCAAAGGGATTGTTTATTAAATTTCATTTTTACCTGATACCTGTTTCCCATTGGTCTTGACACTATGCACAGGAGGCCCCAGAGTAGTTGCTCTGTGCTTTAGGAGGACTTCAATAGACCAAGGAAAAGGATAGAGTCCGTTCTTTCATCTGCTGTCAGGCATTTAGGTTATTGAACTCCTCCCCTAGCTAGGAGGTCAACTATGCAGAGTTTATATCACAAGGAAATTCTGTAACCGAATCAAAGCATGGCAAGTTTTGTAGCACTTCAAACAATGGAGTTCTTTAATGTATTCAGGGCCCGACATCTGCTGTATTGTTTAAACTCCGTTCCTGCTTATCAGAATCTCAGTGACTGAATAAGCTTATGCTTTGTTGATAAATTTCTCTAATGTATTTACATATATGAAAGTAAAAGCCAGCTTTTATTCTGCGGGGCACCTGCCGTATAAAGTGTAGTCGGCCTATTAGAAGATTAAAAGGTATGCAATTCGGTCTCAGTGGGACAGGCTTTTAGCAGCCATTACTGTCAACCGGAGCTGCAGGAAAGGGCACGATGGAGGATGCGAGGCACAGCTTGTCCCAGACGGCTGAAGCTCATGTTCAACGGGCCCCTTCCCCTCTGATGAGCATCGTTACTCACGCCCCAGGCCGGGAAGAATGTACTTACTGTACTTCTCTTATCTTAAGGGAAGCGGTTGTGGCAATGAAAACGACGTCATATTTCAGTGGTGTCAGGTCTCCTTTCTGAGGGAACAACCCCAGGGTCTTAAGCTTGGTCCAGTGTGCCAACAGTGACCCTCTGACGTCTCAGCCTTAATATATATATGAAGTACATGTATATACGTATACACATACACATGCATATATCAACACAGTATACCCACATGTTTACTTTCCTAACATATAGCAGTCATTTGCCATATATGTCATGTGTTGCACATTGTATGTGACAAATGACTACTGTGGGCATCCTATGCTGTTAGAACTAACTATTTCAATAGTTTGATAGATGAACACACGCCTCAGTGAAAATATAATTTAGAAAAGAAAGAAGGGAAGGAGAAGGAGCAATGGTTAGAATGCTTCACCAGTGCTTTGGTAGAGCTGGCATTTCTGGTCAGCTCACGATGCCTGTCTTTGGTCTTTAGGGAACCTCTTTGGGGGTGTCAGTATGGGACAGGCCTGGGTGGGCCAAGGCTGGGACCAGGAAGAGAGCTCCTCATGGTTCCAGTCATCTAGTTTGGCCTTGTTTAGAAAAAAACGAGGGTACTAAAGTGTCGACTCATTTGCTCCTACATCAGCTTGTACTCTCTTCTCAGAACACCTGCCCATGCCCCAAACCTGGGGCTTGGTGGGGCTCAGGCCAGTTTTTAGAGAATCTCAAGGCACCCACAGCCCTGGGTGCAGGGTGTAGCACAGAGATGATGCTCAGCAAGTGTCTGTGTGTGAAAAGGCCAGTGAGTACTACAGTTTTCATCTCTACCGCTTGGTTATCAACATATAATCCTACTTCTCCTTCATTTATTCAACATAGGTGAACCAATTAACGCCTTTAATCCCTCTTCTTGTTCTTGTCCAGGGGAGGGGAGGTGGGTGCATACACAGATCGACAGCACATAGGCTCTGTCTTCCAGGTGTTCATTGCTTAGCGGGGCAAAGGTCTGTGGACAGACAGTTAAAGTGAAAGAGGTGCACAGCCTGCCCTATGGGATTGTACTGAATGCAGCCACCCAAACTGCTAGATTCCTGAAGAAGATAAATCTAGTGTAAATAGACACACTGTCGTACAACCAGAAGAGTTGTAATAAAGATATAAGTGTTGCTTCTTTACTTTGCTCCGGTGTATATTTTCTCATCTCAACTAGGCTTAAGTCCTTAAACCTAGCACTTGCTGGTTTAACAATAATGTAATGAAGCTGGCAACAATGGCGATACTGACAACAATGATAAAAACTAGATTTTACTGAATACTCACTATATATTGGGCAGGATGCTGAGTACTAGACGTGTGTTGTTGCATGTTCTCACTGTATTTTTACAGTGTATTCCATGTCACACAATTAGTAAATAACAGCCCACACGCTTACAGGAATGCTAGCTAGTGAACTTGGATCATTTCACTGCTTCTCCATCTTCTCGAGCCCCATCTGCCTTGTGGTCGATCTTTCTATGCCTAAGCAAATAAGCAAATACAATTTTAATCTTGTATATATCTGGTTTTCAAAGCACTGTGACATTCTGAGCAGCATTTTGCCTTCAAATAGATAGATATATGCAGTTTTCAACTGAGCCCTTATTCTTGGTGACCTTGACCAGCTGACTCGGTCACAGGGGGTAAGTAGCAAATGCCCTTGGTGCCTTTGGTATGTTGGAGGAGGAGAGAGGCCAAGAAGTAGCTGACCTTGTGGCATCCTGGGGCTTCAGACCTGGCTGCATCAACAAGCCCTGGATGACAGAGTGAGATGCCGCTGTCTCAGATTAATGAGTTTTTACTCCCAGCCAGTCTTGTCACTGATTACACCTTAATCCTGGAGCAAGTTGCTGATGTGGTTTTGTGTTGTGCTGCTGTTCTCTCAGGGAGCCGACCTAACCTGCAGGGAAGAAGGATGAGCTGACCCAGAACAATTAACTCCACCTCAGAAGCTTCTCCACCTTGCAGTGGATTAAGCTTTGAGATTTGGGAGAGCTGGTGGTTTTACTATATTGAAGCAAGATAAGCTTAAGGGCTGAGCTAAATAAAATGTCAACATCTAGATACAGTATTTCTGCGTAGAACTATATTCGTCTTTTTCCCCTCTCCTGCCAGGATAACTGGCACTCTGCTGACGGGCTTAGCTGGTGAGAAAGCCCCGGGGAATTGTGGAAGGATGAGGCAAGGTGCTGTCTCAAAGGGACGCGCCCACCTCTGGTGCCTCTCTGGGACAGAGCTTGCCTGGTGTCGTAGCTGACTTCTTTTCAATTTCAGTAGTGTCTTATTTTCTGATCCACATGAAACACCAACAGTCTTCTGAACAGATGTCCACTATCATGCACTTGTTGAATAGCAGTGCCCGCTTTAGGGGGACAAAGGGATGTACAGTTCAAGTTGAAAGAGTGGTTTATCTGTCTGTTGGATTCTACACTGGCAACTAGCCCGGCGTCCTGATCCCAGGTGCCACTGTGTCTCTTCTTGGGTGTTACACATTGCGATTATTGGGGCATGTCCCAGTGGAGTGCCTGTGGTGACAGTGGCCGTAGAGGGCCTTGAGGCGGCATCTGGGGAGTCGTCTGTGGCCAGTGCTCTTTGGAGATCACCAGGGTTCAACCTGAAGCCAGGGACTCTGCCAACCCTGTGGTGATTCTCATTAGCGGGAGGTCTCTTTTCCCTTCCTCCTCCTCCTCATCCAGGGCAAGAAGCAAGAGGCAATTTGGGACAGATTGTTAGTCTCTGCCCTGAAGGATGTTTTGCTACAAAAGCTTTCTGTCAGCTGTGAAAACAAGGATATAGAAGGGATACCTACCCTAACAAAGAAAGGGACTAAGGCTAGAGTGAAGTAATTTCCCTGCAAGAGGACCATCCATGTTATCCAAGACGGAAGATGTAATTCACCCCTGTGCTCAGACATGCTCAGTGCCGCCCTGTGGCCCCAGGACAGCCGCGTCCCCCGCGGGGGTCTGGAAGTGCTTCCGATCTGGTCCTTTGGATTCTGGGGCCTGTCGAGCTTTATAACTCTCACTCCCATCCCCATAACTGCATCAAATACAGCATCTTGTGGTTCCTGGACTGACACATTTAGTTTATCAAACCTTACTGTTATTTTTTTTAATTAAAAAAAAAGCATATGTGGCCAATTAAAATGAGCCAAACAATGAAAAGACAAAAAAAAAGCCCATGTTATTACTGTTTTATTTGCCACTCACATCCGGCTTCCTTGGGGTGTGTGATGCTAAGAGTTTTGAGAGATTCCGTTCATATCGTTATCACCCAACTTGAAAATGCCAGCGGATATAAACGTATGACAGGGTGACATTTTTATGTAAGAAAATAGGAGTAACTATTCATAGGACTCTGACAAACTGTTTATTTTACCTAATGAGTCATGGGTGCCTTCCAGAGGAATGCGTTAAAAAAATGGGTTAGGTTTATAGGCATCAAATAGGATGATGTGGTATGCTGAATTAAACGACTGCATGCTTAATTAACTTGTGCAGGGCTTCAAGTATTCTCAGGGCTTTTTTATCCTCCTAACAACCCTATAAACCAGGCAGGACTAGTAGCTCAGGTTTACAGACCAGAGAGATGAGGCTGAGAAGAATTAAGTGATACGCCCAATGGTCATACGGTTGGTACCTAACTGGCAGAGCTGACTCCTGGGTATGTTCTCCTAATGCTTGTACTCCACTCACTGCCCCTCCATTGCCTTCTAAATGGATCTTTTGCTGATGTCCACAATATTTGCTATCACTTACAGTGCTTCAATAAACATATTTATAAGCAGGTCCTTGCATTTTGGTAATTTTCCCTCTGTGATTTACTCTAGAGTGCTAAAGCTGATATTGCTGTATCAAAAATAAATGCATTTATAATGTTCATAGATACCTGCAATCACTTTCCAAGAAGGTTGGGACAGTTCACTTACCACAATCAATGACAGATTGTACACTTCCCAGCAATTTCACTAGCACTGGGGTTGTTAGTACTTATAATTTTGCTAGTCTCTTGAGTGAAAATGCATCTTGATTTCAGTGTGTTTTAAGGGGTATCTCCCTGACTATTAATGATATTGACTGATAGTTCATTGGTCTGTGGCATTGTTGACCTCCCCCCAATCGAAGGTAATTAATCGTTCCTTCCTCAGTAATCCTGTAGGGTATTGGGTAACTTTGTCTTATAATGGTTATCCAATATTTGGTTCAGTTTAAAAACATCTACTGTCCCCGTACTCTATGCCTAGCACTGCACTGCAAATAAAGGTATGAGTAGGAAATTGTTTCTTTCCTGTCCTGGCTGGTATGGCTCAGTGGATTGGGTGCTTGCCTGTGAACCTAAAGGCTGCTGGTTCAATCCTGGTCAGGGCATACGTCTGCATTGTAGGCCAGGTCCCCAGCTGGGGGTGTGCAAAGAATCGGTCGATTCATGTTTCTGTCCTGTATTGCTATTTCTCTCCCTCTCTTTCTCCTCTCCTCTTCCCCTCTATCTAAATATAAATAAATAAAATCTCTAAAATTTCTTTAAAAATCTATTAAAAACTCTCTAAAAAACCTTTTATTAGAAATTTAAATTAATAAAATCTGTAATAAAATCTCTATAAAATCTCCAAGAACCTGTCCTTCAAAAACTCAAAATCTAGTGATGGGGAGACACTCAGCAGATGATTATAGCAGTATGACAAACGTAGTGTGAAAGTTAGGTACCAATTACTGTTGATGTTTATCTATTTTCATACTGGCCTGCAAACTCAAAGACTATGGCTTTTTCTTAGTTATTTTTCTTCGCTTGGCACCCAAAATAAAACTTGACGCACATTAAGTATCATTATTTTTTTTGCTTAGAAAAAATGTATATTTCTGTAGTGTATTAAGAAATGTTTGCCCTGGCTAGTGTGGCTCAATGGATTGAGTGCCGGCCGGTGAACCAAAGGGTTGCTGGTTCAATTCCCAGTCAGGGCACAGGCCTGGGCTGCAGGCCAGGTCCCTAGTTGGGGATGCACGAGAGGCAACCGCAGATTGATGTTTCTCTCTGTCTCTTTCTCCCTCCCTTCTTCTCTCTCTAAAAATAAATTTTAAAAAAATTGTAAAGAAAAAAGAACCCTTGAAGGGAAAAAATAAAATAAATATTTTAGGGTCTCTGAAAGTCAGTTCTATGTCTTGTACTTGTTTATATCCTCAGTTTTTGACCTCATGCCTTCCATGACGCTGTTTGGAATAATGTGCTAAACTGAGGAGGATCTTGTGAAATGCCACCACATGGCACCGAAGGGAAGAACACAGCCAGCGCTGAGTGTGAGAAGTCCATAGAGCACTCCCCATGCATGGTAGCCCCCTGAATTTTGACAAAAATCTTCCTGCACACCCACATGAAGGTTCATGAAGGGTGTGTCTACAAGGTTCTGACTGTGTTCTGGCTGCCTTCTGCCCAGAGATGCTGCAGGGCTCCCTGAGACCCCTGTGATTGGGTCTCTGCTGAGCTCTTCACTTCTCGTTTTGACGAATAATGGATGAGACACTCACAGAAGCAATCATTGCCCTGATGCTCTAGTAACTTTATCAATAAGAGTCCAGAAAACTAATGCAGAAATACCCAACCTGGCTATAGATTCGGGAAGTACTTAGAATGCTAAGTCCCATTTTGTAACATTGCCTTTGAATGCCATGTGATGGAATCTTATACCTATGAAGTCCTCCGAGATATAGATCACTACCACCCAATTCCTTGATAGGAGCCAACTGTTTCCTTATCCTCATCACCCCTCAGAGAGCTTTTCTGCTCACTCGGGGCTTTGGTGTGTCCTTCGATGTCAACACTGGAACTTCTTAATAAGTACTCAAACCGTGAGGATTAAATGCTCTTGAAGTGTGAGTACCCAGATGGTCAAAAGATACCCCGGACACAATTTAATCCTTACCTTCTAGCAACCTACAGTCTCAGTAACCGATCAACATGACTAGCTCATCCTCATTTTTTAGATGTCAGCATGAATCCACCTTATTTTTCAAAAGCCATTTATCTCCACCTTATTAAAAAGAGGTCCCTTGTTTTGTTCTTCAGGTGCTCTGTTTTCATTGCAGGTGCCATGGCCCATAATGATTTCATTTATTGCTTGTCTACTGACTGATGCCACCACCAAAATACGTAAGCTCTCTGAAGGCAGGGATCTGTCCACCTTCTTTCCATTGTATCTTAAATGCCCGGGAAAGTGTTTGGCACATAGAAGTTCAAGAGAGATTTTTTAAAGTAATTGAATGTATAAATAATACATACCTAGAGTAATTCTCAAGGTATGAATCCAGACATGAATATGACCTGGTAGTTGTCCTTTAGGAATTCACAGTCTGTAGGGGAGACAGATAAATAAATGAGAGATTATGTGAGTGTGCTCAGTGTCGTAACGGAGGTACCAACATATGTTCCAGGCTGAAGGAAAAGTTTTCTGAATGAAAGGATACCTGAGCTGAATCTTGAAGAACAAGTAGGAGTCCCATTAGTAAAGGAGGCTAAGTGTTTATTTATTGAGTGTGTACGGGATTCTAGGCACCTATAGGCTCTGATAGCAGGGCATATTGAGAAAGCTGCACCAGATGTGCATGGACAGAGTATTTGGAGATGATTTGGGAAGAACAAAAATGGCCAGTTTTACAGAGAAATGTGTAGTTTTTTGTAGTATGCATTCCCAGAGGAAGTAATATGTCAGGGAAAGATTTGGGGCAAGGGAAACACTTGATGAAATGTGGATTTTAGGGAAAAACGATCTTGCTCTCATGTTGAGAATTGACTTATAAAGAGCAAAACTGCTGACCATGGGAACAGTCATCAGTGAGGTAAGAAGTAAGAGATGAAAAGGAGCTGACTTTTCAGGGCTGGAAGGAATGGAGTGTGGGTTATGGGGGTGGTGCTCATTCCAGTTGATCTTATAAAGTGAAAATGAACAGAACCGATTGGATGTGTGGGAAGGTGAGAGGAAGAGACAGATCTACAGTGACTTTCCTGCCTGTGTCACGAATAGTATAGCTGACACCGAAGTTATTTCATGCATACATCTGTTCTACTGAACACCTAC
>PVKM010050195.1:0-10770 GCA_004027735.1 Carollia perspicillata
CTTTCACTGTTCATATTTTTTATCTTCTTTTTCTTAGGTAAGTCCCTTTAACATTTCATCTAATAAGGGCTTGGTGATGATGAACTCCTTGAACTTGATCTTATCTGAGAAGCACTTTATCTGCCCTTCCATTATAAATGAAAGCTTTGCTGCATAGAGCAATCTTGGATGTAGGTCCTTGCCTTTCATGACTTGGAATACTTCTTTCCAGCCCCTTCTTGCCTGTAAGGTCTCTTTTGAGAAATCAGCTGACAGTCTGATGGGAACTCCTTTATAGGTAACTGTCTCTTTTTCTCTTGCTGCTTCTAAGATTCTCTCCTTCATTTTAATCTTGGGTAGCATAATTATGATGTGCCTTGGTGTGTTCCTCCTTGGGTCCACCTTCTTTGGGACTCTCTGAGCTTCCTGGACTCCCTGGAAGTCTATTTTCTTTGCCAGATTGGGGAAATTCTATTTTATTACTTGTTCAAATAAGTTTTCCACCTGTTGCTCTTCCTCTTCCCCTTCTGGTACCCCTACAATTGGGATGTTGGAACCTTTAAAGATGTCCTGGAGGTTCCTAAGCCTCTCCTCATTTCTTTGAATTCTTGTTTCTTCATTCTTTTCTGTTTGGTTGTTTGTTTCTTCCTTCTGGTCCAGTCCATTGATTTGAGTCCCAGTGTTCTTCCCATCCCTATTGGTTCCCTGTGCATTTTCCTTCATTTCACTTAGTGTAGCCTTCATTTTTTCATCTAATTTGCAACCAAAATCAACCAATTCTGTGAGCATACTGATCACCAGTGCTTTGAACTGTGCATCTGATAGGCTGGCTATCTCTTGCTTGCTTAAAAGTATTGGCTCTGGGGCTTTGAGCTGTTCTGTTTGAGTCATATTTGGTCAGGTGGCACCTGTTATGTACGGGTGGCAGAGCCTTAGGTGTTTACCAGGGTGGGGAAACCTACTCACCAGGTTGTGACACTCTCTGTGGGGGCGGGGTCAGAGAGGGAACAATGGCACCTGTTCCAGGCTCTCTCGGATTGGATTTGCGTCCCCTCTGCTGCCTCCCACAAGCAAACTGGGGCCCCCTGGCGCTGGTTCCCAGGTGGGCGGGCCTATGCACACTCCAGGACCTTACGGGTCTCCCCAACAACCTCTCCTGTGAGGCTGGGAGTCTCTTCTGGCACCTTTTCAATTGGTGTTTTTAGGCTTTATTTCCCGTCGCTGGGGCCCTGGGCTGCACAGTCCATCTCACTGCCAGTTCTTGACTAGCTTATCTGTGCTTGAATGTGTAACTGCCAATAGCCAACTGCCCTGCCCATTTCCTCCCCTAGTCTGGGGTCTGCAAGCTGGGCGCCAGCTCTGCTTGCACTCCCGGTCTGCCAGCCACTGTCTTTTCCTGCTGTGTTCCCTCTCCTCCGACCTCTGACTCCACCCCTCTTACCAGTCTGGTTGAATGGTTGTTGGACTTCCATAGTTCAATTTTCTGTTTTGTTTGTGTTATTGTTTGTAAATATTTGTTGTCTTTAATTTTGGTTATGTGAGGAGGCACCGTGTTTCCATCTACGCCTCCATCTTGGCTGGAAGTTGACTAATTCTTTCTTATGCCCGATCACCCTGGAACTTACTCTAGCCGCCAGAGGGCTGCACGCCTTCCCCATCAAGATTCAGGCTTAAGTGGATTAGAGCCAGGAAGCGCTTCTCCCAGAGCTTCTCCCAGATGGAAAGTGGACTCAGGCTATTTCAAAATAGCGAGGGGGTTTGAAGGTCCTGCAGCCCCCAATTCCTTTCTTGATGGCCTCCCACATGATCGTGTCTGGTTGGGTTGCCCCTCCTCTGTGGGGTCGTACCCATAGACTCTGATTAACTGACCCGGTGTTGAGGGCTAGAGGTGGTAGAGGCAGTGCTCTTGCCAGGGAGATAAGTTTTGTTTCCTCAGTGGCTCACAGTCAAGAGGTCGCTCACTCAGCCTTAGCCACGGTGGGTAGTTACAACTCCTGAAACCAGACGGAGCAGTTCCCAACAACTGTTGATTCCTGTAAGGTATTCTTCATTTTAATTAATGTATTCTTCATTTATGACTGGTCCTTTTTTATTTTTTTAAGATTTCATTTATTTATTTTTAGAGAGAGGGGAAGACAAGGGGAGAGGGAGAGAAATATCAATGTGTGGTTGCCTTTCATGCTTTCCCCTTCTGGGGACCTGGCCTGCAACCCAGGTATGTGCCCTGACTGGGAATCAAACCAGCCACCATTTGGTTCACAGCCCACATTCAATCCACTGAGCTACATCAGCGAGGGTGACTGATCCTTTAGGAAAAAATGTATTACATTATTGGAGTGACACTGGTCGATAGGATCATTGGGTACATGTTTCAAGTGTACACATCTGTGAAACAAGATCTGTATACTGCATTGTATACCCACCACCCAAAATCAAACCATCCTTTGTCACCATGTATTAGGCCCCCACTACATCCCTTCCTTCAGGTAGACTCCACACAGCTATCTGTGTCCATGAGTTTCAGTTTTATATTCCACATGTGAGTGAAATCATATGGTTCTTAGCTTTTTCTGACTGACTTATTTTACTTAGAATAATATACTTAGGTCCATTTGTGTTGTTGCAAATGACAGCATTTCATCTTTTCTTATGGCTGAGTAGTATTCCAGTGTATATATGTACCCCATCTTCTTTATCCAATCCTCTATTATAGGGCATTTTGGTCTTAGCCACTGTGAATAACACTGTGATGCACAGGGGATAAATCTATCTTTGCAAATAGATGCCTTCAAGTCTTGGGGGTAGACACCAAGAGAGGAGTTGCTGGGCCATATAGTAATGCTATTCTTAATTTTTTAAGGAACTTCCAAACTGTTTTACATACTGGCTCTAACAGTCTACATTCCAGCAGTGAGTGAGGGTTTCCTTTTCTCTACCATTCCGACACATGTGATTACCTGTCTTGTTGATAATAGCCATTCAATTAAGTGTAAGGTTACAGATACCATTGTAATTTTGTTTTGCATTTCCCTAATAGTTAGTGAAGTTGAACATCTTTTCATATATTTGTTGGCTATTTGTATGTCTTCTTGGGAGAGATGGCTGTCAGGTCCTCTGCCCATTTTTTTATTAGGTTTTTGGTGCTGAGTTTTATGAGTTCTTTACATATTTTAGATATTAACCTTGTGTTAGAGCTGTTGTTTGCAAATATCATCTCCTATTCAGTGTGTTGTCTTTTTTGTTGCTGTTTCCTTTTGCTTTTTAGTTTAATATAGTCCCACTCATTTATATTTTTACATGAAAGAGCACCTGTATACATGTTTCATTAAACTATTTAGTATTTATATACAATAATAAATTTTTTGAAACCTCAAAGTTCTATGATGGTTTTAATATTGTTTTCAAATTAGCATAGTAGAACCTTAAATATTACATCATTCCAATTATTTTTTTAAAGAGCTAAACCTCTGAGAGATCACTCCCAACATAATTGTCCATTAAGTATCTGTAACAAAACTAGGTTCCTAGCTGTTTCAGCATATGGATGGTTCCTCTACTGCCTAGGCACCCTCTGTGACAGCTTTAACACATTTGGCCATTGTCTGTGAGGTTCTGTTGATTGAATCTGTCATGTAGAAGGCTTGTATTGTTAGCTGAAGTAGAAGAAGGGGATTAGCAAGAAGTTGCTGGTTCACTAGCTTAGAGAGCTCACTTGCTTGCTGGAAATAATTAGCTCCTTCAACATCATCATATCAAACAAGATTAGGAGAGACATCTTCCAATCTGTTCCTCATTTGATCCATAGTATTGAATGCAAGAGTTATACCTGCAATCTCCAAGAGGCCTCTTATAATTCTCCAGTCTTCTCTTGCCAAGCTAGGAGGTGTCACTGCTACTTTAGCCTGCTGAGCTTGGCCCTCGGTATTGACATAAGTAGCAGATGTCTGCATGTAAGCAGCACCTGGGAGAATAACATCAGCTATAGGAGCTCCCACATCACCTTGATGTCCTTGATAAATAATGAAACAATTCTTTGGCAAATCCTGTCAAGTGATACAACCTCCATCTGCTCCTAGGAGAAATAGCACTTTGGGAGGGTTCTTTCGAATTGCTTCCACCCCAGGTTCATAGCCAAGATCTAAAGCAGCTCCTTGGCTTGTAATCCTGTGAAGGATATTCATAACTTTCCAGTCACCGGCAACACCACTGTTCATCCGAACCTTCTGAGCAATACTGAAGACAGCTGCAAGAATCGCCGCCCCATCATTTCTTTGGAGTGCAGAACTGCCTAAAACCACCATAGGTTTTTCTTTAGCTTCCTTTAGGACCTGGCTGAATAGATGGCTACTGGCAGCAATATCCTGAAGAATTGGGGGGGAATCTCCCAGATGGTCATATCTGTAAATGAGATCCACTTGGCTGGCTATAGAGGCCACTTTTAAGTCATTATGAAGCCAGCTCTTTTGAATTCTAGCATTAAACAGTGATGCCTCAAAACATGGATTTGTACTGACTAGAAGAACATCTGCCTCTTCCACACCAGCCGTTGTCGTATTAAGAAGATAACTGGAACACAAATCTGTACCGGCTGCTGCAGTGGGGAAGACCTCTTCGGTGCGCAGGGTGTCAGAGTCCACACTCTTAAGCAAATCTTTGAGAACTGCTAGGGCTTCAGCATCCACCAAGCCACCTGCAATTTCTGCCACATCCTTTCCTTGAAAACTCTGCAACATTCCAGCTACACAAGAGGGTGCATCCTCCCAGGAGGTGTAGGTTAAAAGGTGTAGGTTAAAATCCATGTTTCTGACCATTGGCTCAGTAAGTCTGTAATGTTTTAGCCCAATAGGCAAATCTGGTCTTATCGGAGATCCACTCTTCATTGATGTCCTCATGAGTTCTTGGCAAAATCCTCATCACCTCCCCAGTTTTTGTGCTTACCACAATATTACTTCCAACCACATCCATTACATCAGTGGATTCTGTCTTTCTTGTTTCCCAAGGCTGGGCAGTAAAGGCATAGGGCTTAGCGGTCAGGGCACCTACAGGGCAGATATCAGTGACATTCCCAGACAGTTCAGACGTAAACATCTTTTCAATGTATGTACCAACTTGCATATCATTTCCTCTGCCTGTTGTTCCCAAATCATCTACTCCTGCAATCTCACTTGCAAACCTGATACAGCGAGTACACTTGTATACGTCTAGTCATAATGGTCTTTACCAATGGCCCAATATTCTTGTCCTCTACAGCATGTTTCCCCTCTAAAACTTGGCCCCCAACACTTCCAAACATCACCTCCCTCATTGCAAATAGGACATCCCAGTGGGTGATTTGCTAATAAGAACTCCATCACACCTTCTCTAGCTTTCTTAGTTTTCTCCGAGTTTGTCAGGATGTTCCAACCTTTCATCACTGGCATGGCACAAGCAGCTACAACCTCAGGAGCTTTCTCAATTTCAGCAAGGCACATCCTGCAGTTTCCCGCAGTTGACAACCTTTCATGATAACAGAATTGAAGGATCTGCATGCCAGCCTTTTCACAAGCTTGAAGGACAGTAGCTCCCAGTTTCACCATGACAGACTGACCATCAACAAATGCTTCAATCAAATTGCTTGCTACTGTGGCAGTTGTTTGAACATATTCTTTAGGAGACTTAGCAAGGCCTACTAAGGCCCTTCTTACAGGTATCCTTAACATGTTGCTTCTCCCTAGAGCCACTGAGGGTGCTCTGCAGAACTGTTTGCAACACACTGACCCCCTTAGGAGCCCAGTTGCTTATTCAATATCCTATTCATTTATTTTTGCCTTTACTTCCCTTGCCTCTGGAGTCAAATTCATAAAATATTCTCTTTGACCAAGGTCCATAATTTTAGTACTTATGTTTTCTTCTATGTAATTTATTGTATCAGATCTTTATATTTAGGTCTTTGATCTATTTTGAGTTCATTTTCATACGTGGGGACAAACTATTATCTACTTTCATTTTTTTGCATGTGGCTTTCCAATTTTCCCAGCACCATTTATTGAAGAGGCTCTCCTTTGTCTGTTGTGTGTTTTGGCTTCTTTGTTGAAAATTATCTGCCCATATACATGTGGTTTTATTTCTGGGCTCTCAGTTTTGTTTCACTGATCTGTCTGTTTTTCTGCCAATACCATACTGTTTTGATTATTCTATCTCTAGTATAATTTGAAGTCAGATGGTGTGATACCTCTGGCTTTGTTCTTTTTTCTCAGGATTGCTTTTGCTCTTTGGGGTCTTTTGTGGTTCCATACAAATCTGATAAAATTTTGTTCTATGTCTTTAAAAACTGACATTGGGATTTTGATGAGGATTATATTAAATCTGTATATTGCTTTTAATAACATGGCCATTTTAACTATGTGAGATTCTTCCAATCCATGAACATGGAATATATTTGCATATTATTGTGTTTTTTTCAATCTCTTTTAATAATGCTTTATTGCTTTTATTGTGTAGGTCTTTCACATCTTTTGTTATGTTTATTCCTAGGTATTTTATTCTTTTGGTTGCAGTTGTAAAAGGAATTGTTTTCTTATTCAGAACCATGTCCTCTGCAAAAGGTGACACTTTTACTTCTTCCTTCCTAATTTAGCTCTCTTTTATTTCTTTCTCTTGCCTGATTACTCTGCTGGGACTTTTAGAACTATATTGAATAATAGTGGTGAGACTGGGCATCCTTGTTTTGCTCCTGAATTTAGAAGAAAAGCTTTTCATTTTTCACCATTGAGTATAATATTGGCTGAGGTTTTGTCATCTATAGCCCTTATTGTGTTGAGGTACTTTCCTTCTATACCTATTTTCTTGAGTTTGTAAATCATAAATAGATGGATGTTTTATCTTGTCAATTTTTTTTGCATCTATTTGTAAGATCATATGATTATTTTTGTTAATGTGGTATATTGCATCGATTGATTTATATATGTTGGACCATCCTGTGCACCTGGGATGAATCTCACTTGATAATGATGTATTTTTTAATGTATTGTTGTATTTGATTTACTAGTATTCTGTTTAGGATTTTTGCATCTGTAATCATCAGAGATGGTGGTCTGTAGTTTTCTTTTCTGTGTTATTCTTGTCAGGTTTTGGTATCAGTGTCATGTGGTCCTCATAAATGTGTTAGGAAGTATTGCCCCTTCCTCAATTTTTTGGAAGAGTTTGAGAAAGATAGGTTTCAAATCTTCTTTGAATGTTTGGTAGAATTCACTGGTGAAGCCATTTGGACCTGGACTTTTATTTTTGGGGAGGTTTTTGATGGTTCTTTCAATCTCCTCTCTGCTGATCAGTCTATTTAGATTTTCCAGTTCTTCATGACTCATTCTAGAAAGAGTATATATTCTTAGGAACTTACCCATTTCTTCTAGGTTATTGAATTTGGTGGTATATAGTCTTTCATAGTACTCTAGTGTTGTCCTTTATATATCTGTGATGTCTGTGGTAATTTGTCCTCTTTAATTTCTGATTTTGTTTATATGGCTCTCCTCTCTTTTTTCCTCAGTAAGTCTAGCCATGGGTTTGTCAATTTTATTAATCTTTTCAAAGAATCAGCTCTTTGTTGTATTAATTTTTCATATAGTATTTTTGTTCACTATTTCATTCAATTCTGCTCTAATTTCTATTATTTCCTTTCTTCTGCTGACTTTGAGTTGCTTTTGTTCTTTTTCTAATTCTTTAAGATATAATGTCAGGTAGTTTACTTAGGATTTCTCTTGTTTCTTGAGATGGGCCTGTAATAATATAAATTTCCCTCTTATTACTGCTTGCACTGCATCTCAGAAGGTTTTTTTAAATTACTTTATTATTGTTCAATTATAGTTGTCTGTATTTTCTCCCCATCACTCCCCCCACCCCAGCCAATCCCATCTCCCTCACTTGCTTCCACCCTCCCCCTCCATGTGTCCTTTATAGTAGTTCCTAAAAACCCTTCCCCCCAATGTCCCCTCCCCGCTCCTCTCTGGCTATTGTTAGATTGTCCTTAATTTCAGTGTCTTGCATCCCAGAAGTTTTTTTTTCTTTTTCTTTTTTTTTAAATTTTTTATTTTGGTTGTTGTTCAAGAAGTTTTGATCTGTTGTATTCTCATTCTCATTTGTCTCTCTATATATTTAGATCTCACCTTTTTTGTCTTCTTTAATCCAGTCATTTTTTAGTTGTATCTTGACTAATCTCCACATATTTTTGGAACTCTTTACTTCCTTTTTACAGTTAATTTCTGATTTCAAGACACTGTGGTCAGAGAATGTGCTTGGTATAATTTATGTCTTCCTGAATTTGTTAAGGCTAGTTTTACGACCCAACATATGGTCTGTCCTTGAGAATGTTCCATGTGCACTGGAGAAGCATGTACAGTATAATCTGATGTTCTGGGAGGAAAGGCTCTGTAAATGTCAGTTATGTTCATCTGGTTTAATGTGCCATTTATTAATTTTCTGTTTGTATGATATATCTAAAACTGTCAATGGAGTATTAACTTCCCCAACTATGATTGTGTTTTGGTCTGCTTCTCCCTTGAGTTCTGTTTGTAGTTGCATTATATAATTTGGTGCTCCCCATTTGGTGCATATATATGAAGAAGAGTTGTGTCTTCTTGATGTAGCATCCCCTTTATCATTATAAAATGTGGAACATTGTTTCTTGTTACCTTTGCTGTCTTGAAATCTATTTTGTCAGATACAAGTATAGCTATTACTGCATTTCTGTGCATGTTATTCACTTGGAGAATAATTTTTCACCTTTTTGCTTTGAATCTTACCTTTGTCTTTGCAGCTTAGATGTGTCTTCTGAAGGCAACATATTGGTTGGGTTTTGCTTTTTGATCCAGTCTGCTACTCTGTGCTTCTTTATTGGTAAATTCAGCCCATTTACATTTAAATAATTTGACTGGTTCTTTTTCATGGCTTCCATATCCTTTTTTTAAAATAGTTGAAGTTCTCACTAAATTCATCTACTCTTCCCCTAAGTTCATTGAGTATCCTTATAACCAGTGTTTTGAACTCTGCATTTAGTAGATTGCTTGTCTCCATTTTGTTTGGCTTTTTTTAATAGAGTTTCAAAGAAATATTTGGGACATATTTCTTTGTCTCCTCAGTTTAGCAGCCTTTTTGTGTTTGAATGTATATATTATGCAGAGCTGCTACGTTACCCAGGGTTGGTGTAGTAGCCTTGTGTAGTATTTGTCCTATTGGGTCCAGGGGCACAGCCTCTCCAAAGCACCCAAGCCAGGTGCTCCAGATGCATCACCCACCCACCCCTGTGGGCTGTTTACACCCTCTCTTGTAGTTGAGACTTGATTGCCATTGGTATATCAGTGGGAGGGATTTAACACCAGGCCCATATGTTGGAATGACTGGCTGCAACCACTATGGAGAATCAGCTGTGCACGGAACCACCCCACGAAGCAGGACATACTTCAGCAGTATTCTGGTGCCAGCTGTGTTTACTACTTGAGTACGTCACTTGTGGAGGTAATTGGGTGGTGCTTAGATGTGGTCTGAAGCTGTCCACTGGGTGAACCACCTGGCATGATCTACAAAGTGATCATCAGATGGCTGTCATCCATAGTAACCTGGATGTTCCGAGGATAGGACAAGCTGAGAACTAAGTCTGGCTGCTGGTAATGACAGGCCTGGGCCCACTTAGCAAAAGATAATGGTGCCTGCTGAAGCCAGATGCTGCTTGTTTAAGAGATTTTAGGGAAGTCTGTTCCTTTGGAAAAGCCACTGGTAACAGCATGGATGGGCCTTAAAGTTGGGTGGGGGCGGTTCTCCGAGAATCACCAGGGAAGGGTTAACAGTGTGAGCCAGGTTGATGGAGACTTAGCTATGACTCCTGCCTTCTGGTGCTGTGGAGGAAGGGCTCAGAAAAGAAACAATAGCCTCTGCCAGTATTTCTGTCTGGGAGAAAGCTGCCCCTCCAGCCCCTGCCCTGATGCCAGATACTTGCATTCACCCCGTATGTCCCACTTCTATACCTCTTCATATGTCCCTGGTATCTTTTGAGCTGCTGCCCCAATGCTGGAGCCAGAGCCAATGAGTCCGAATAAGTTTGTGCTCAAGCCCTTTAAGAGGAACACCTGGGACTCCAAATGGCCTCTTTCTCAGTCAACCACAATTCCCACTGGTTTTACAACCAGAAGTTATGGGGACTGATCTTCCTGGCACTAAAACCCTGAGCAGGGAGTCTTGTGTGGGGCTGGGACCCCTCACTCCTCAGGGGAGACCTCTGCAGTTGAGATATTGCTCCCAATTTTTATCCACTACACATGGGTGCAGGACCAGCCCAGTCTTGATGTGGTTTCTTCTGCATATCCTTAGTTGTAGAACTTCTCTTTAGCTAGAATTCAGGTGGTTCTGAATGATGATTGTTCTGTGGTTTAGTTGTTTTTGATGTGGTTGTTAGAGGATGCAAGTACATTAACTTACGCTGCCATTTTCACCATTGGTATTTTGATAGAAATTGCATTGATTCTATAGATTGTTTTGGGTAGTGTGGGAATTTTAACTATATTATTCTTCCTATCTATTAACACAGTACATCATTCCATTTATTTGTGTCTTCTTAATTTTCTTTCTCCAATGTCTTCTAATTTTCATAGTACAGGTCTTTGCCTCCTTGGTTAAATTTATTCTTAGGGCTCTGGCTGGTGTGGCTCAGTGGATTGAGTGTCAGCTTGGAAACTGAGGGGTCACCAGTTGGATTCCCAGTCAGAGCACATGCCGGGGTTGTGGACCAGGTCCCCAGTTGGGGGGCATGTGGGAGGCAACCACACA
>PVKM010050196.1:0-10800 GCA_004027735.1 Carollia perspicillata
CACCAAATTAGATCTTTATCTTTTCAATACTATAATGATAAGGTCACTGCAGCCCAGTTTCTTTCATCATATATTGCCCGAGCTGGACTGAGTGGTTTGTGCATCTTCAAACTGTTATCATTATATTAACAATGGCTGAAGTTTTTCAGGACAGACTATACTTTCAGGACAGACCATATGTTTTTATTAATTCATCATAGTGGACAGTTAGGATGGTTCCATGTCTTGTAAATAATGCTGCAGTGAACAGTGAGGTGCATATATCTTGTCAAGTTATACTTTCCATTGGTTAAATAACCAGAAGTGTAATTGCTGGATCACATGGCACTATTTAAAAAATATATTAATTTTAGAGAGATAGCAGGGGAAGAGAGGAACATAGACTTGTTCCGCTTATTTATGCATTTGTTGGCTGCTTCTTGTATGTGACCTGACCAGGGGCGGGACCCACAATGTTGGAATATCCGGATGACACTCTAACTTAGCTACCCTGTCAGGGCAGTACTTCTACTTTTAATTTTTGAATTAACTTTTACACTGCTTCCATAGCGAATAAACAAGTTTACATTCCTGCCAACAACTGTAAGTACCTTTTTGTCCACATCTTGCCAACACTTGTTATTTCTTATCATTTTGATATTGATGATAGCCATGTTAACAGGTATGAAGTGATATCTCATTGCTGTTTTGAATTGTATTTCTCTACTGATTAGTGATTTTGAGGATCTTTTCAGGTACTTGTTGACTATCTATATATCATTGGAAAACTGTGTATTCAGATCCTCTGCCTACTTTTTAAATCAGATTGTTTGTTTATTTTTGTTGAATTTCATGAGCTCCTTATATATTTTGGATATTAAACCTTAATTAAATATATGATTTGGAAGTACTTTTTCTCATTCAGAATGTTGCTTTTTTTTTTTTTTTTGCTGGTGGTTTTCTTTACTGTTCAGAAACTTTACTTGATGTAGTGCCACTTGCTATCAAATTAACAAAATCAGTGTAATGACCAGTGTCTAGGAATTTACC
This sequence comes from Carollia perspicillata, assembly GCA_004027735.1. Taxonomy (NCBI): domain Eukaryota; kingdom Metazoa; phylum Chordata; class Mammalia; order Chiroptera; family Phyllostomidae; genus Carollia; species Carollia perspicillata. Next base: position 1,030 of record PVKM010050196.1, read on the forward strand.
ATATTTTTCCCTAGGGATTTTGTGGTTTCATATTTTCAATTGATTTTTAGCTAATTTCTGTGTATGACATCAGGGGTTCCATTTTATTTTTTTTTTTGCATGTGGCTGTCTTGTTTCCCCGTCACCAGTTATTGAAGAAACTGTACTTTCCCCATGTATATTCTTCAGAGCTGTTTTTGTTTTTACCATCTCTGTTCTCTCTGCAGTTGTTGAAAGTGCCTCCTTAAAAGAAACAAAGTGTGATACAATAGCTAACCAATGTCAGCATTTATTGAGCTTAATAGGCCAGGCATTATTCTAAGTAACTTTTCATGTATTATCTCACATAATCCTCAAATGAATCTTATGAGCCACAGAGAATTTAGTGGCTTGCCTAGGACTACACAGTAAGCAAGAAAGATTTGAACTGAGATTGAAGAATCGGTCTAATGTTGGCAAGTGTTGGGGTGAGACATAACTATTTGGGTGGAGCTGATCTTCTACAACCTTACAGAAGTAGTATGAGGGTTTTAATTTCAATCAGGGCACAAGGTGACTTTTCGGCCAAGGGCACAGCAGTATGAAACCTAAGATTTATGAAGAGTGGCTTAGCAATAGCAGGCCAGAGAGAGAAGAAGGGGAAAGGGATCAGAAAAACCCTAGAAAGCAGAATCTTCAGACTGATCTGTAAAGAGCAGAGATGAAGAATGGGAGAGAAAGGGCAATTTGAGTTCTGTATAAATGAAGAGAAGGGAATATCTTGCAAGCTTTTGGAGATTTCTAATCCATCTGTGGAAAATGTCAGAATCAGTCCATTTTCTTTCAATCAAGTGTATTTCTCAATGTGGTGCCAGAAGTTTCTCTGAGAATCTGCATTTGAATCATCATGTGGTGTGAGAAACTCACTTCCAGGTGAGGACAATAATGCTATAGCGAGCACTGCCTTAAAATATGTAAAATTAAAATGTAAAAATTCTCACTTTGATTCTGTGGAAAAGAGAGTATGACAATTGATTAATTTATCACCAGATTAATCTGTCACAAGATTTTGAAGGCAGTGCTTTGAAACATGTCATATTTCTTAACAGCCTTGTCTAGATCTTCTCAGGAAAGATCTTTGTGAACTCATTATTGATAGTTCAATATAGGTTTGAGAAAAATACTGCACAGAAAAAAAATTCCGGGAACAAATGTCTTCATTATTTACCAGCTATGTGACACTGAATAAATAATTTAATTTTTTGGAATCTCAGGGTTTTTTATCTGTGAGTTGAATGTGAAATGTAAGATGGAAGAGGCCAGGGAAAGTGAGTTAAGGCCAGAGGAATAAAGGCATCATCTGCTATATTTTAAAGATTTTTCTAAATGTAGGCACACACAGAATAAATCTTAATTTTGTGAAATCACGTAATCAAATTTATGTTCTAGAAAGATGATTTGAAATAGTGCCAAGGATGGATTGGAGGGAGAAAAAGTGGAGGACATGCTTATGGTTTTCTTTAATATTTATATTTTTTAAATTTATATTTTATTGACTATGCTATTACAGTTGTCTCAATTTTCTCCCTTTGCCCCCTGCCTCCACCCAGCATACCAGCTCCCTCAGGCAGTCCCCACACCTTTGTTCGTGTCCATGGTTCATGAGTATAAGTTCTTTGACTACTGTATTTCCTATAATGTACTTTGCATTCTGACAACTATTCTGTACCTACCAGTTTGTACTTCTTATTCCCCTCACCTCTTTACACATCCTCCCAAGTCTTCTTCCACCTACAAACCATCAAAATGCTCTCTGTATCCATGATTCTGTCTCTGCTCTTCTTGTTTGCTTAATTTGTTTTTTTAGAATCAATTGTTGATATGTACTTATTGCCATTTCATTGTTTATAGTTTTGATCTTATTTTTCTTAAATAAGTCCCTTTATCATTTCATACAGTAATGGTTTGGTGATAATGAACTCCTTCAGTTTTTTCTTGTCTGGGAAGCACTTTGTCAGCCCTCCCATTCTAAATGATGGTTTTGCTGGGTAGAGCAATCTTGGCGGTAGGTTCCTCCTTTTCATGATTCCGAGTATTTTTTACCAGTCCCTTCTAACCTGCAAAGTTTCTTTTGAGAAATCCTCTAGCAGTATTATGAGAACTTACCGGTAGGTAACTAATTGCTTTTCTATTGCTGCTTTTAAGATTCTCTCTTTATTTTTAACTTTTGGCATTTTAATTATGATGAGTCTTGCAGTGGGCTTTTTTGCATCCATCTTGTTTGGGACTGTCTGTGCTTCCTTGCATGTCTATTTCCTTCACCAAATTGGGGAATTTTTCTTTTATTGTTTTTCTCAATAGATTTCTGATTTCTTGCTCTTTCTTTTCTCTTTCTGGCACTACTGTGATGTGAATATTGGAACAATTGAAGCTTTCCCAGAGGCTCCTTACACTATCCTCATTTGGGGGTGTTCTTTTTTCTTCTTGTTGTTCTGATTGGTTATTTTTTGTCTCCTTATATTCCAAATCATTGATTTGATTCTTGGCTTCATCAACTCTACTGTTGATTCCCTGTAAAGCGTTCTTTATTTCAATTAGTGAATATTTTATTTTGGGTTGAATCTTTTTCATGCTGTTCAGGCCCTGACTGAGTTCCTTGAGCATCCTTATAACCAGTGTTTGAACTCTGCATCTAATGGATTGCTTATCTAAATTTTGTTGAGTTCTTTTTCTGGAGTTTTGATCTGTTCTTTCATTTGGGCCATATTTCTTAGAGGATGAATTATATATGTTCAACTCTGACATTTTGACAAGTGTCTAAATTGGACAAAAAAATTATATCACTAAAATCGGGAAGAATATAAAAGATGAAGAGCAGTATTTCTTGAGGGGGACTTTAATGTTCGTTAGTTTATTAATATTTATACACATTTTCAAAGAAAGAAATTTGTATTAGAGCACAAATATAAATTTAAAAATTCTAGTTTGTAGAAAAAAGTTATACCTTGTGGAAAACTATAAATTGTGATGATATGATATTTCATTGATACTTGTAGTATCAATTGGTACAGAGTATAAGACATTGCTTGCATTTACTTTAACAAAAATAAAAACATATTTGTAGAATGGCCAGTCTTCTTCACATAAACCATCTTTTAGCAATCAAATGTTTTACTCTTCTTCTATTTACTGATATACATCAAATACCTTTTGAGTATCAAATACCACTGAGTATCAGGAACTCTCCTAGACTCTGGAAACATACCTTGCTCTCAGAGTATATATTCTAGGCATAGGCCCCAGAATTTAGGTGTTTATAGTAAGAATTCTAGACATGAGTCCTAGGAAGGATTTGGGGGTAGGGAAGTGTTTATGATCCCAGTAAAATGTCCAAGAAGAGATTTTTTAAATCCGATTTTCAAAGATAACTATAATCCTAAACTGGCTAAAACCCATGATTTTCAATAAACTCAGCCTCACAGAAGTTAACTGACCTGTGCAAGGTCTGGAGAACCAAGTAACCATCTGGGTCTGTGACCATTGGTGTAGTGTACTTTGCAGTGGCATGCTAACTCTCAGTATTAATTATGTGATCCTGCTCTAAAGAATGACACATTTTCCTAAGGTTTTAGAGATCATTTAACATTCTTATTGTAAATGTGACTTCTTATCAGGATGCAACACTTAACAAATTTTATAATTTATAAAATTTAATAAATTTAATTTATAATTTTTAAAAAAATATATTTTATTTATTTTTCTTTAGAGAGGAAGGGAAGGAGAGAGGGAGAGAAATATCAATGTATGGTTGCCTCTCGTGAGTCCTCTGCTGGGAACTGGCCTGTAACCCACGCATGTGCCCTGACTGGGAATCGAACCGCGATCCTTTGGTTTGCAGGCCAGTGCTCAATCCACTGAGCTATACTAGCCAGGGCATAATTTTATAATTTTTAAACTGTAATTTTATAATTCTTAAATTTATAATTTGACTTGAGTTTCTTATAGCTTTTAATTCAATGAAACTTTGAATTCTGGTGGTTGTAGAAGCAGTGTTCCTGCATCGTTGCTGGAGAGGAATGTGACAAGGGTCCTGAAGAATCTATAATGGCATTTCTTTGATCGGTTTGAGGAAGTAAAATTGTGTGACATTCCTAAGAAGATTGTTAGTCTTCTGTTGCAGGACACAGATCAGAACTTTTGAAATGGCTTTCCTGACTTACTGCAGAGGGGAGCTCTGAGCTCTGTGGTAAAACAACCTTTGTATTTACACACTACCATCTGACCTTTGGGTCAGGGCATTTCCAATCAATTTAGAAGTGTAGCAAGTGGAACCAGAGTGCTGATGAGTTCTGACAATATGCCAAGCAAGGCTGCCTTGGACTGAGGGACATGGAAACTCTCTTGATTTTTTTAGATGTTTTTACCACATACTCCTAAACTCTTGGTTTGCTAATTAAGTCAGTTGCCAGAGATTATAACAGTGGGGAAAAAAGGCACCCTAAATATTAAAGGCTAAAATGGAATTTCCTCCCATACCCCATAAATAAAGTAATTTTTCCTGGGAAAATCAAGTAGAAAAACTTGTTTACAGGTTAGTTATTATCCTAGCCCTGAGCAGATATTAGGCACAAATGTTTAAGCAAGAATCAGCTTTGTAGTATATAGAAGGCCTAGCAGAACATCTAAGTGCATCTGAATAGTCCCAGCCTTCTAGAACTACTTTTTTTTTAAGATGTTATTTATTTATTTTTAGAGAGAGGGTAAAGGAAGGAGAAGGAGAGGGCAAGAAACATTGACATGTGAGAGATACATCAATCAGTTGCCTCTTGCACACCTCCAGCTGGGGACCTGGCCCGCAACCCAAGCATGTGCTCTGACTGGGAATCAAATGGGCAACTTTTTCATTTGCAGGCTGACATTCAATCCACTGAGCCACAACAGCCAAGGCTAAAACTATTTCTAAAGCCAAATTTAACTTTGTTCAGGAATAATGAAGAATTTCTAATTCATTAATTGAATCCTCAGGAATTTTGCTACTCTGATTACCAAGTGTTGAGCTATAATTTGTTGTTGAATCAGGACAAGAAGCAGATAATTTTTACATCAGCCTGATGGGGTTGTTTTACTGAAACTCTAATAAGCTGTTGGGTTTGGTGTGCGCGGGCATCTGTGTGTGTGCACACACATGCTTCCTTTGATTTAGGGTTAAGTCGTTCTAATTGGAAGGAGTAATTTTACATAATGCTTGGTTGGCATGGCCATGTGATTCCTGATCTGTGGCTTTTCCCCAACTTCTCGTCTTTTGCATCTAGTTAGAATTCTACAATCTTTCATCAGGTGGTCTTTTTGTTGTTGTGTTTTTTTTTTCCTGCTTACCTTAATTTCATATAGCATTTTCTTGAAGAGAGCATGGACTTCAGAAAAGGCATCACTGATATACTTAGCCATCTGGTAAAAAGTTTTCTGAGGAGTGTGTTGCACTGTGAGCCAGGTTTATCAAGGTGATTGTAATCTGACTGGGGAAACTGGAGATCAAGGGCTAATTAACATAAGAAGCTGAATGGAAGTATCACTACACTGAGCGGGAGGGAGCAGTCATCTTGCAGAATGCACCTAGGAACCTTACTGGAGGCAACGCCCAAAAGTTTTAGATAAGCAGATAGTATCAAGGCGAGAAGGACCACAGTTTTATCAGTCACAGGGGTCTAATATCCTGTGTTTTAACTTCTTCATTGAATCAGGATTTTTTTCATGCTAAGAGAATATCTTAATTCTTAAAGCTATTAGCCAATACAAGACAAGCACTGCCTGTTTCACAGTACACCTCAGTAATTGTGATGTTTCCTCATTGATGTAGTTTCTTCAAAGAATTTCCTTGTGAAATTTCCTGTCTTTAGGTAGAGATCTAAAGTATTAGTGGATATGACCTTTTGGGAGGAAATTCATAAAATCAACTATACCTTGGATCTGCATCATTATTCAGTATACAAGTCACCAGCGACTGGTCATTGAGCACTTAAAATGTACTAACCGAGCCCTGGCTGGTGTTGCTCAGTGGGTTGAGCACTGGCCTGCAAACCAAAGGATCGCAGTTCAATTCCCAGTCAGGGCACATGCCTGGGTTGCAGGCCAGTTTCCAGTAGGGGACTCACAAGAGTCAACCATACATTGATATTTCTCTCCCTCTCTCCCTCCCTTCCCCTCTAAAGATAAATAAACAAAATCTTTTTAAAAATTTACTAACCCAAACTAAGACACACTGTAAGTATAAAAGCCACAAGTACATTCAAAGATGTGGTACAAAAAAAGGTGTAAACTTTTATTTCATTTTTACATTGAATTCAGGTTGAAATGATAATATTTTTATATATTGGGATAAGGAAAATATTAAAATTAATTTCACCCATATCTTTTTCCTGTCTTTAGCATGGATGGCAGAAAATTTTAAATTACGTAGGTGGCTCTTGTTATATTGTTACTGGAAAGTGCTGCCTTGTATAGTACTTATGGAACTATTTTTATAAGAATTATATATAAGAGGCCCTGGCTGGTGTGGCTCAGTGGATTGAGCGCGGGCCTGTAAAGCAAAGGATCGCGGTTCAATTCCCAGTCAGGGCACATGCCTGGGTTGCAGGCCAGTTCCCAGCAGGGGACACACAAGAAGCAACCATACATTGATGTTTCTCTCCCTAACCCTTCCCCTCTAAAGATAAATAAAATCTTTAAAAAAAAGAATTATGTATAAGAGGATTAACCCAGGTAATAAAGCCAAATCCAAGTGTGTGCCATGTAGAGACTGGGTTCAGTCACAGCTCTGACCTTTACTCTTTGGTTATTCATTCATTGCTTCTGTCTGGGCTAAGATTTTCCCATCTGAAAATGTAGAAAAGATTCAAAGGTGGAAGGTCTCTAAGTCTGTTCTCACATTAAATCCCACTATACCACTGCCTTCAGTGGTATAATCTCAAAGCCTATCAATATGAAACAGTCTTCATCATTGCAATTCTTAATTTATTTCAGAGAGGTGAAATTTGTAATTACTGTAATTTGGAGCTTCCTTGAGCAGCCTGAGGCTGGAACACAGCATCTTTCAATCTGTTCAATTCTAAGTGAAGCAACTGAACATGTTATGATTTATAAGGAAAGATGATGATATTTTGCAAGGAAATTTCCAGTACTCTTTGAAAATATTCAGACATATCTAAAATGAAACAATTTTTAGTCCCAGTATTTTTTATGATGTCATTTCAAACAGCTTAACTCAATTTTAAAAATCCTATTTTTAAAATTAATATTGAAAAAGCCATTTCTAACTTTACTGTTTAGCTTTCAAAGTTAATTTTAAGAGCATTTTGAAATAAAAAAGAATAATACTTGTTTATTATCAAAGGTAGAAATGCATATTATGTCATATACAAATCGTAAGACTTACTCAAACCACATCTTATTTTTTCTCATATCCCTATAATTGACTGTAATACTGACTTCAAGTATATGTTGTACTTTGAAAACTTTTAAACAGTGTGCTACTTTGGGCTAAATTGGTAATTTAGAGCATTTATTGTATTATATATTTATGTGTCTATACACCTGTGATAATTCATTCACAGTCATATCTTAGTAAACAAAAGTTGGTGAAAGAACATGCATATTTGAAGACTTTTCTTATTTATTACAATCTTTTGATCCAGAAAGTTTGTATTTTCAGTTAATGTTTCCATTAGCAAAACATGAGTCTGTCTGTTCCCTGAAACTGCACCAATACTGAAATAAGGATTCTAAGTTTTGTTTCGATCGGTGAATGAAAAGTCATTTTTCATTTTTGTTTGAATATGTGTATCTTAGATTGCTAGGTGAATCAAAAATTGATGAGCATATTGGCAATTTCTCATTCTTCTTTTGTGATAGCTTATTTCTGTGATTTATGTAGTTTATTAATTTTGTTATTTGAGGTAATGTTCCTTTTTGATCGGTGAGTTGATTTGGATCATATAGAAACTTCCAGGTCTTCCCTACCTTCTTTGACTTCCAGTTCTGTTCAGTCATAGAAAGCTCCCTCTATCCCTTTCTATCAAATGATCAACTGTACAAACACATACATACATACACAGCAGGGACAAAACTGTGGTCCCCATCTTAACATGTGCCCAGGAGATGATTAAGCCTTTATAGGAAAATAAAAATATTTAACCCCCATATGATCCTTCTAATAGAGTATTTATTGGAATAGTTGTTTCTGTTTTTCCCACCCAATGGCAAATGAAAAAGCCTCATAGACGTACTAAAGACTAAGACCTCAGCTATAAACAAAGTTTGTCAGTGTGTTGAACTGCCACAGTTTACTTATTTGAAGCCCATTGGTATGTCCCCTTGCAAAATAATCTTTATTGAGCTGTCATTAGACCATTAAAAGAAAGAGCCATATGAAATAGAGTAGTGCATCTGTTGTGAAAATTTGTTATGCTCATTTTCTTATAACAATGATATTCAATATGTGAAGGATTTATTTTTAAAAATTGAGTGCTAACCTGATATCAAATTATAACCTGATATAATATAACCATATTATAAGGCTAACCTGATATCAAATTATAACCTGATATAATATAACCATATTATAAGGCTATAGTAATCCAGACAGAATGGTATTGGCATAAAAACACACACATAGAATAATGGAATATAATAGAATAAAATAGGATACAGAGTTAAGAAATAATCCACACCTATATGTGGTCAATTAATTTATGACAAAGGATGCAAGAATATACAATAGAGTGAAGACATTCTCTTCAACTAATGTTGCTGAGAAAACTGAACAGTTGCAAACAAACAACAGCAAGGAACTAGACTACTTACTTTCTTTTTCTTGTATTATTGTTTTCCAAGTACAGTTGTCTCCATTTCCCCCCACCACTTTCTACCTCAGCCACCCCACCTCCCACCTTCAATCCTACCTCCCTTTTGGCTTTGTCCATGCATCCTTTATACAGGTTCCTTGACAACACTTACCCCTGCCCACCCCATCATCCCCTCCCACCTCCCCTCTGGTTACTGTCATTTTGTTGTTAATTTCAATGTCTCTGGTTATATTTTGTATGCTTGTTAGTTTTGTTGATTAGTTTCCACTTACAGATAAGGTCATATGGTATTTGTCTTTCATTGCCTGGCTTAGTTCACTTAGCATAAAGCTCTCTAGATCTATCCATGCTGTCACGAAGGGTAGGAGCTCCTTCTTTCTTTCTGCTGCGTAGTATTCCATTGTGTAAATGTACCATAGTTTTTTGATCCATTCATTTACTGATGGGCACTTAAGTTGCTTCCAACACATGGCTATTATAAATTGTGCTCCTATGAACATTGGGGTGCGTAGGTTCTTTTGAATTGGTGTTTCAGGATTCTTAGAATTTTATCCGAGGAGTGGAACTGCTGGGTCAAAAGGCAGTTCTGTTTTTAGTTTTATGAGGAATTCCATACTGTCATCAAAATTCCATACTACTCAAAGCAATTTATAGATTCAATGAAATCCCTATTAAAATATCAATGACATATTTCAGAGATACAGAACAAACATCTCAAAAATTTATATGGAAACAGATTATTTTCTTATACCATATACTAGAATAAATTCAAAGTGGACTAAAGACTTAAGACTCAAAACCATAAAACTCCTAGAAGAAAAGATAGACATTAAACTCTCTGACATATCACCTCGAGCAAGAGGAAAAACAACAACAAAAACAAATGGGACTACATCAAGCTAAAAAGTTTTTACAAAGCAAAAGAGATCATCAGCAAAACAAAAAGACAGCC
>PVKM010050197.1:0-10773 GCA_004027735.1 Carollia perspicillata
GGATAAACACATATGCAGTAAAATATTCATTGGGCATTTTTAATTGCCAACTCTTTCCTAATATATGAAGAATTTAATAGTTGATTCATAAGGGAAAATATTGTCTTAAACCAAAGGAGTGAGGTTTAACGTAAGAGAGACTTAAGCTACACAGAACATGCACACGTCACTGACCAGTAGAAATTATTTTGAAGAAAGTAGGGTTTGAGTACACCAAAATTTAAAATTCCCATCTGAGTCTGATGGTAAGGAGTTGTAATACATTACATGTTCTTATTTTTCTATTAAGTTTTGTCTATATTTCCTCTTTAGATTCTTACTCTAATTCCCGATATTTTCCTTTTGGTAAACTTTTCTCAGCTTTTACACTTGGACTCTTCATTATACCCATATGACCTCCTGATATTGGCTACAGCTATTATTTTTTAAACCATATTTAATTTATTTTTCTAACTGACAGCCATGTAGCAGCCCTGGGGCTCTTCTGCCAGTAGTGAGTGATTTTCCATTTCCGCCCACCTTCCATTAGTGACAGTGGATTCCTCATTTAGAGAATTAAGCATTCTGTAATCAGAATGGGCTTTATACTTTCATCTTAGAAGAAAGAGGAAAAGGACCAGGAAATTGCTCTAATGGTGTGAATATTCTAGCACACTTTTTCACTCTGCTTCTCTTCTCTCTTTAAACCTTCTCACCCTATAAATAATTTATCACAAAACCTTTGGACACCAATTAATAAGATTCAGCTTTTCTCCAAGACAGCACTACTATGCAGTATGGCTGCAAAAGTTTGACTTTGGATACCAACTCAGTTATGTCTTTGAATAATCTGAACCGAAATTAAAATTTCATTATATTCCCCTCCATTTCACCAAGTAGAGTGAATGATATAAGGAAACAGACTGCGTGACTTCCAACCTCTGGCACCCATTAGCTGTGCACCTGTGGTAAGTTGTCCAAGCTGTTATCATTGGCTTTCTCATTGGTGAATTAAGCACATGTGCTTAGCACAGGTCCTGGCATGGATCTTGGCAAGCAATAGTTTAAACATGGAGTAAAATAAATGTCGGCTGTATTAAATTTCTAAACCAGGTACTTTAAATTGTAGAATTATAATAAACTTAAAGTATGTGTTCAGATGCACTTTAAGAGGAGAGTCATTGCTATGAGCATTATTAAGTGAATTCATGTTCATGATTCTGTGGTCCAGCAAGTTGAAGCCTTGTTACAGTGAAGGGTGATGTGTCCAGTTCTTTCTATGATGATTTGTCTATCCACAAGGGCCTGTGTATTATGTAAGAGTTCAGGGTGCAAGAGGTGTGATTGGGTGCCTACTCTCCAACAGTTCCTTCCTTGCTCACTCTTTGCTGGGCTTTTCTACTGAAACTGGTTTTAGGTTACACATCATGGATAAGATACAACACTTTCCTCTTAGAACTACTTACTAATCATAGTTAATTTAATTGATTTACTTCATCCACTTTATAGTTTGATTCATTTCTTAAAACGTTAAAATGTTTATTGAGAGCTTCTTAGGTGCAAGACTCTGTACTAAAAATAGAAAATTAGTTCCTTGCTCTATAGAGTTTTCTAGGTAGAAGAGAACCACAGATATGATAATGAAATTATTGGTAAAGTGAATATGAAGAAAGTACAAAGCAGGAGTACATACCTTTTTTTAAAATATATTTTATTGATTATGCCATTACAGTTGTCCCATTCCCCCCCTTCATTCCCCTCCACCCTGCACACCCCCTCCCACCCACACTCCCCCCTTTAGTTCATGTCCATGTGTCATAAGTTCTTTAGCTTCTACATTTCCCACACTACTGTTGCCCTCTCCCTTTCTATTTTCTCCCCACCTTCTATGCTACTTATTCTCTGTACCTTCTCCCACCTCTCCTCTTCCCACTCCCCTGTTGCTACTCCAGTACCTACCCTTTTAAAGGTGCTCTGGAGCAACTGATGAATGCGTGGCTGAGAAAGCTGTGAATGTGGAAACTGCCTCTCAGGCTAAGGCAGAGCCAGTCCTTACCACTGATTTATATGCCCAATAGAAGTGGTTAAGCAGCTGGAAAGAACTGGAAAAAAGGCAGTAATGAAGTTATTAATTATCTGGTGGATGTCAAAGCAACAAAGAAGCAGGTTTGTCTCTTCCCCTAATAAGTTGTGCTCTAAATAGTGGCTGTGATCATTAATAAATTAAGTGATGCTCAAGTCCTAGGAGCTAATTGACTATCACAGGTACTGCATTTAAAATTAGGCCAAAGAACACATATTTTCATTTTTATTTCTCAGGATTAAGGTATTAAGAATTATTTAGTTCAGGAGGTTGGATTTAAAACTTTAGCGTATAAAGTCCAAATGTGTTGTCTTCTCTGCTGTAAGTAGTAAACATACAAATACACTGTCTGTACAGATTACTAATGTTAGTGGTGTTAATATCAAAATGAATTCAAAATACATTTATTATAGGCATGCCTTTAGATAAACTATTATTAACAGTATTATAATATTATGATTATATTATAATTATGGTTATAATGATCATTATAACCATATAAATATAACAATTCATGTAAAATCCAAGGACACTAGTAAGTTTATTTTTCCTCTTTTTTTTACAAACTTTAAAAATTTATATTTATGGCTTAGTCTCATAGCTAAAAACATATTAAAAACCAAGGTATATGGCAATGCATTCAAATAAATAATATAAATATCATGATACGGTGGTTGTGCTAATTAATGCCTTTATAGTATGCCCTTTACATGTGTTAATGTATTGTTTGCCCCCCACAAAATGCATCTTTAAATAGAACAGGAGCACCATGACCATTAGTTCACATTTCAATGTTTTACCTTTGTCACTTGGTAGCACCTATATGTTATTGGCTGCAGAGCATATAGTTCTGCATAAGAAGGCAAAATATAAAGAGAGGAAATGAAAGAAAATTAGTTTTATTAATTTTATTTTGCATTAAATATGTGTGCCAGTATATACCTTGAGAGATCATAAGTTTATTGTATAAAATAGTGTGGAATTCACAAAACTTTTTTTAAGAAAAGAAAAGCATTAAATACTCATTTTTAAGGGAAAAAAAAGGTGGACGTTGACTTTGGAAAATCCACTGGGAAAAAGTATAGAGCAACTTGTTATGGACCTCAGCTCACCATTTTACATTATAATCTCTCAGCTCAAGAGAAGGCTACAACCTGTAGAAAATTTTAAAAAGACACAGTTATATAGAGCAGTATTTTATTATTGCTTTCAATAGTGCTATTTAATGCTGAAGGTTATATGAAATGTCTATTCTAATAGTGACTATTATGAAAGCTGATAAATTAACACCAGTTAATGTCTTAAATTACTAGAACTGAAAATGGCATGCTAAAAATATAAATGTATTCATATGAGAGACTACTCAAATATTTTGTAATAGAAATATCAATCACTATAAAGAATTCAACTGCCATATAGAAACATCAGAAGATAGCAATAGTAATATTTCATCTTTGGGTATAACATAAGTTAGAACCTTCAATAATATGGTATTATTCCAAATTACATCCAATCATCTTACACACTTATAAAATTAGCTACACATTATTATAAATATTTTCTAAAGTAAAATTTTGATTTTACTTTAATTATAGATGAGTAACACAACTACATCTTAGATTAATTTATTGTGCTTAGGTTTTTCCCCACCAAATATGTGTATATTTGTACACATATACTATTAAATGAGTTGTCAGATTGTGACCATATGTCTTATATCAACTATAAAACTACTACTAAGGATTATAATTGAGACAATAATACCAGTATCTCTTCCTTAGCTGTCACTATTACCAACCACACGTTGAAAAGACTATCCTCGTGCCAACCCTCCTTGGAACTCAGGTCAAGCTTCTGAAGAAAATTTTGCTACTAGACAGGTTGTTTTAAATAATACAACAGAAAGACATGATCCAATAATCTGTATTCATGACTTTGAACTCAAAACAGAGGACTTGGGTCCCCAATTTACTTCTTTGCATTTCAGCTCCTTCATCTGTAAAAGGAAAGTAAAGCATTAGTTCACAGGGTGGCTATATTTAAATGTGATAATGTATGCTAAGAATCTTACATATGCTCATACATTTTTTTTAAATCTTAGGTCTATGTTTCGAATAGCTGTTTTGAATTGTTCTTCATAGGTGGCTTATAGTAGGTATTTAATATTTACTGGAATTTTCAATATTTTTTGGTAGAAGACAGAACCTTTGATTTTAAGCAATATGATGCATGTATTTTGATTCTGAAATGTTGCATTCTAATATCCATTGCCTGTATGGTAAAGAATAACCTTGATTTGCATGGGTAATTCCTAGCACTAGCCATGAAGGTATTAATGTCAGACATGGGTAGAAAGGAAATATCATTTACTGGCAGTGAGGGGTGGAAATAAAAACCAAAAAGTGTATTTTGAAGATGAATCCAGCTCCAAAGATTTAATTGATTCTTATAGTCTGCATAATGATATGTAGAGATCAAAGGAGTTGATCTGATTGCAGTTATTCAACAAAAAAAACAAAGTAAAGTTAATGAATTTGCTATCTTGTGATATTTTACATTTATGGTTGTTCTAAGCACAGGTCAATGGTCTCATGTGTGTATGATTGAATACTTAATATAACTGATATGTATTGAATATCACTTCTCTGAGTACTAGCTATGCATTTGTTCATTAAATATTCATAATCTCATTTAATCTCAAGAGGTAGATATTACAGATGAGAAGCCAAAAATGTCAATAACATTCTGAGAACACTAAAGTAATAAATAATGAAAGTTTTAAACCCACAAACCACAGTCTTAAACCTAAAATTCTTATGAGGGGTCTGAAATGCATCTAACCTCTAAACCACAGAGCTTATAGGTCTTTAATGTGTGTGTGTATCACTTGCTACAAGGTAGATTCTAACTCAGTAGATCTGGTTTAGAGCTAGTGCATCTGCATTTCTAGTAAGCTCTCAGCTGATGCCATCATTGCTGATACCAATATCAAGGCACCAGAGCACTGTATTTGTACACTATTTTAGCAGAAGCTAAAACTAAATTTCAAGGATAAGTAGGTTCACTCTTAGTTCACTGGTAACAGGTAAATAATTGGATATCTCAGCCCAAAAGAATTGCAAAGAGATGAGATTTCCTGAGCCTTGTTAATGAATTTAGACTAATCTCATGTTTAGAAGTTGAGATGATAATTTTAGTTATAAAATGTAGTTTAGTACATAATGATTAACAGTGAGTTCAATCTGTAATGCAATATTTTTTAATTTTAAACTATATTTTATTGAATATGCTATTATAATTGTCCCATTTTTTCCCCTTTGTCCCCCCTCCATCTGGTACCCCTTTTCCCTCCAGCAATTACCCCTCTCCTTAGTTCATGTCCATGGGTCATATATGTAAGTTCTTTGGCTTCTCCATTTCCTACACTATTCCTAACCTCCCCTTGTCTGTTTTGTACCTACCATTTATACTTATTCCCTGTACCTTTCTCCCGCATTCTCTTCCCTTTCCCCTCCCTGCTGATAACCCTCCATGTGATCTCAATTCTGTGATTCTTTTACTGTTGTAGTTGTTTGCTTAGGTTTCTTTTTGTTTGTTTGTTTTAGGTTCAGTTGTTGATAGTTGTGGGTTTGTTGTCATTTTACTATTCATATTTTGACCATCTTCTTTTTCTTAGATAAGTCCCTTTAACATTTCATATAATAAGGGCTTGGTGATGATGAGCTCTTAACTTTACCTTGTTTGGGGAGCACTTTATTTGCTTTTCCATTCTAAATGATAGCTTTGCTAGATAGAGTAATTGTGGCTGTATGTCCTTGCTTTTCATCACTTTGAATACTTCTCATCAGTCCCTTCTTGCCTTCAACATTTCTCCTGAGAAATCAGCTCACAGTCTTATGGGAAGTTCTTTGCAGGTAACTCTCTTCTTTTCTCTGGCTGCTTTTAAGATTCTGGAGGCATAGGAAGACATGCTTCACCTCCTTGCACAACAGTAAGAAAGATAACAACCGATCTAAAAACAAACAAAAAAAAAGCCAGAACTGCCAATTCTTCTTAGATATTTGCTTATTTAGTCTTTATAATATGCCTAAGAAGAAGTGGAGGATGACAGCTACTTTTGAGGAAACAGAGACACAAGCCTCCCACCCCAGGTTACTTAAGCAACAGGGACAACACACGGGTGCCCAGACTCTTCCTCTTCCATCAGTTGACCTGGATAGGTGCAGAAAAATGCTAGTACTTAAACAGTTAAGATAAAGCCAAATTCTGATTTTGCTTTAAATGTACACATAATCAAGGCCAAAGTGATTCAGAAGCACTAAGAGTAATTTTCAATTGTGATTGTATTAATCTGAACCTAGGTGTAAACAACATAGCTGCATACATCATTTTATTATGCTGCTGAAATTTAAGAAGCCATTCTATTATCCTACTCTTTCCTTTGCTCCAGAACTCCTACAGGTGATATTTGTGCCATTTTCTTCTCAGATGCTGTAGGATTGGTGTAGCTGGCAAGACTGGTTATTTCACGTTGTGTGTTTATTTTAATGAAATTAACTACGTTGGATTTACTGTCTTCATATGCATATGCTATAAAACTGTATTCAGAATTGAGTTGATCTCTAAATGTCAAGTATATTTACCATCTTTCGAGGGCTAATATTTTTACAGAAAAAAGTCTCTTTAACTTGCTGTGTGAACACAGTAATAAAGATAAATCAATAAATCTGCTGTCAGTCACTAGAAAAGGAAAATATCAGAACCTCTACATGTAAAAACACCTGAGAATAGACAGCGAAGATTCTTTAAGCCCAGGCCTCCTAAATAAATTATGCTATTTTTCTGACAAATGACAAAGGAAACACCTCCATTCTTGAAAGAAATGGCTAAGTGACACCTCATTACCATTGTATTAACAAATTTGAAATCACTTTAATAATGAGCTTATTTTAGACAATTTTTTCTTCAAAAGTATATTTATCTCTAAAACTAATGACTGGGTATATTCTAAGCTATATCGACATAATACTATTGAATCATGAGGTTGTACTGAACAAGCTGTGCAGAGGTTCTCCATGGAAGCTTACAACTACGGTGCACCAATCACGATGAGCAACAATACTTAGGGCCCCTTCATTACGTGATCATGTGAGGGAGATCTCTGAAAGGGATGATAGGGGAAAAGGGCGAAATTCTCACCCACTGACATGATTTTATCAACCTTCAGGATTAGTTAAGGGACCATCACAGTATCTAGCTAATACAAAGAAAAAAAAAAAAGCATGAGTTCAGGTAGAGAATCACTAATAGAAATTTTGTCCTTTAATTTTTGCTGGTGCCTATTCAGAAGATATAGATACCACAGAAATAAATAGATAATTTGGGTTTGCTTACCTCTCTCGCTCCTCATTAGCCACTCCTTTAGGACACTCTGGTCCTCTGTCCTCAGTTTTTCAAAGGCACCAAGCTCCTCCTTGCTCTTGGGCCTTTAGACGCACCAGTCCCTCTGTCTATAGTAAACACCTAACACCTCCAGCTTCACTTTTGGCTTCTCTTGTGACATGTTCTTTCAAAGTGGTACATTTTCTTTAAAATAGTTGCTCTGAGTAATTTTTCTAACCATTTAATATTTGTCTTTTCTACTAAACTATAAGCAACATGAAAGTAGGGATTCACTCTTCACAGTGCTTAGTCCCTAGTAGTTCAGTAAATATTTCTTAGACAATGGTATGTCATCTAGGGTGAACTCCTGAGTCATTGTTAATGTTTATAACCTTCACAATAAGTTGTGGATAATGCCTTGTGTGTGCAGAGACAATATGTTGAATTTTTTAATGTAAAAGTAGAAACTTTTGTAAAAATAAATTGAGAATTGTCCAGATGTGCTTGTGAAGAAATTGAGACCTAAATGAAAACATTTCTTTAATAAGAACATACTTAACAGTTGGTGATTATTTGTCATGAATAAAGTATTTTGGTGCTATGCCTTATAAAGATTTATTGACCAGAATCAGGATTGACCAGGAGCAAAATTCTTGGATTCCCTCTGAATACATACATTAAAGATGCATATAGGTGACCACTTTTAAACTACTTTTAAACTCAGAAATTACATTTTGCAGGAAATTATTTCTTAGAATATAATTGTTTGGTTATTCACTGCTATAACTTGGAGTGTTTGATATCATTTAAAAATTCCTGCATTGTTTGCATTAGTTTTCCTTCTTCTGTTCACCCTTTTTGGCTACGGAAGTATTGCTGAATAGATATCTGATATTTAAGTAATAGGAAATGAGGAGTGAAATAATTTAATACTTTTTAAAAAGAATTTTAACAGCTCATCACCCCAGAAGCTGCAATACACTGGCATATATCACCATTATATGGTGATACTTGGTATCCATGTAATGTATCACCATATAGTCTTCAAAAATAAATAATAAATTATTATTCAAAGTATACTTAGTTTGTCAAAAGATATAATTTTTGAATAACAGGCTCAAATTCTTCATCCAGGGAGTCCATCTATTCTGGAAATATGGATGTAACTTTTTTAAATTATGAGATAAGTGCTCAGGAAGACATATATTACTTCTAAAAATGTGTAAATAGAAGCTATTGTTTATTTGAATGATGTATTTTCCATAAGTAATTTTTAGACATTAGAAATCAGCTCACACAAGCTTGCACTTACACATTTGTTTTACTCTCCTTTATAAGGGAGAAAAACTGGGCAAGAAATTAATCTTCCACCCCCAAAAGGGCAATAATCCATTTTGCAAAAACTATGTTTATGATTCCTGTGAACTTATGACAAGGAATATATCTAGGAAGATGGCTGCAAAATCTAAGCTATGCTCCATTGTTTGCAGTTACCTTGGATTTTAACTTGATGTGCAAGTTGACTTCTGACCATGGGGATTCCTCTCCATGCATGGTACAGATTGTTGAGGCCATGGCAGATAACCAGTTCCACAGAAGCAACTTCATGTTCTTCTGAGGAAGATCCATAGCACTGTGGAACAAGGACTATGAATGAGTGATGCCACCAAGACTGTAAATGGGGCTACCAAAATACACCCCTCAAAAATGAACTCTGAAGGTGGGAAATATACAAGAAAAAATTTAAATTAATAGTTTTATTAAAATGATTTGGGTTTTCATGTTAAGAGAACTGATGGATATTCAGTAGGTATGACTTGTCCTTCTTATAGATGTAACAATCAAAAGAGCTATTGATTTCAAACTCATTAAGTAGATAATAGTATAAATTATAAATCATATAATCATATAAATTATTTGTTATAAAAATAGTTTTCAGCATTGCCAGAATTAAAAACAAAACTTGGATGTCTAGAAGGGAAAACACCAAAAGAAAACATTCAAACTGTAGTAATAAAATATTTGGCCTTTAATTATTTTGAATTAAATTATGTTTGAAAACTCTCCTTCCTCCACCCATAGTTATACACAGACACACCAATCTTTAAAATTTTTATCATGGCCAAAAAAGGGGTTCTCATGGATACTTTTATTAATGGAACTCACTTTTTAATAGATTTTTAATAAGTTGCTAATCCATTTTAGCTTGAAATAAGTTCCATTCCATTTCTCAGATCCCTTTCTAACAGTTAGTATCCTGCAACATGAGGAGAGCTTCCTGTAGCACTTTAGGAATTATCTGTTTCAGGCTTGAATACGAACAGTTTATAAAGTTCTCTCTCTTCCTCATCCCCCAGCAGGAATGACAACGGCATATCCAAAGTCAAATGATTCTCTTCTTCTCTCTGCTTATCCTCCTCCATCCCCTCCTCTTCTATTTCCTCAGCTTCCTCCTCCTCCTCCTCCTCCTCTTCCTCCTTTTCTTCTTCCCCTTTATAGTCAGTCTCTTCTACCTCCTCTTCATCTTGGGTCTCTGCCTCTTCATCCTCCTCCTCACTCTCTTCCTCCTTCCCATCACACTCCTCGTCATCACACTCGTCATTTTTCTCCTCTTCTTCCACTAGCTGTGGGGCAGAAGACTGATTTTCCTCCTCAGGGACAGGAGTAAAGGCCAGAGGATTCTGCCCAAAGCTGTACAACATGTCAGGCAGCTCCGTGTCTTCCTCACCACCACTGGGGGGCACGTCGTTTTCGCCCTCCTGGGCCTGCTGAGCTTTCAGTGCCTCCTGCTGGCGCTCCAGCTCCTCCTGCTGCCTCATATCCTCGTAGATCTGGTTCATGATGAACTGCGTGGTGTTGCGGGGCGCTTGCAAGCCAGGCACCCGCATGTCAGGCATCTCCCACTCGTACAGGTTGACAGGCTGCAGCAGCTTGCTCCCATCCCCTGGGGGGCTCTTCTTGGAGGGGCGGGGAGGGTGACGGCGCAGGCCACCACCCCTTCGGCCCCACCGCTTCTTCTTGCCAGGTGGCCTCAACCAGCTCGGGTTCCAGGGCCCATGCCAGCAAGAGCAACAGCAAAGGCAGACCGGGTGTAGGCCATACATGCGGGTCACTTGCACTGGCCCTGGGGGCTTCCGGTATCCGAGTGGAGGTGGGCACCAGGGCCCTCCCCAGCACCCCCAGTGAGAGTACATGGCCCAATAAGGACTTTGGGGTGGTTGGAACCAATGGCCCCAGTGGTGCTGTTGCTTCGGCTGTTTCCTCGGAGGCTCATTCTCAGCCTTGGGACCATAGCGGTGCTGCCAAGGCTTGTAAATCGGAGGACCCTT
>PVKM010050198.1:0-10774 GCA_004027735.1 Carollia perspicillata
AGGGATGGGTGCCGCCTCGGGGTGTGCTGCTGTCTCTGCATTCTGGCCACTGTGTCTCTGTGGGTCTCAGGGCTGTGGCCCAGAACCGAGGCACAGTGTTGTCAGCCAGACAGGGGATGGGTCAGCTTGGCAGAGGATGAGGGGCTTCTTAGTTTTCCAGCCAAATATCCCTTCTCTTAAGGACCCTGTCCTTGCACTGGAAGTGAGTAATCCCCTCCGTGGAGTATGCAGCTGGGACAGGAACATGAAAGAACTCTTCTCAGGGACATGCAAACGCGGTGATGACGCAGAGCAGAGGGAAGCTGGTGCTACCGGCAGTGGGGACACTCAGGGCTCCTTCCCTGCCTTAGACACCACCACAGTTGGACCCTCAGCCTGTGGGTGGGTGCCCATGACACACAGCGGAATCAGACCCCGTCCTGGGAGGACTGTGGTCTTTGTGGACCTGAAAGGACAAGGCTGCCACGCTGTTCCCTCCGTGCCCCACATGAAGATGCTCTAGCTATTTGATTTAGGTTCTAGATGGGAACCGAGTGGCCTCCCTGAGGCTGCCAGAGAGGGCCATAAAAGTCTGTCTACTCCGCTGTGGTCTGGCTAATAGGTCAGACTGGTGTGGCACCTGGGGCCTTTTCCGTTCATTCCAGGCCTTGCTGGGGACAGCCAGGTTCATTTACCTGATGGAACCACTTACAACGGGAGTGCGTGTGGCTGTTTTCTTAAACGGGGGGACTGTGGCTTTAGGGCACCCACAAGGCACACCCTGTGCTTTGATGTCATCCTGGAGGTTCACAGTGACCCTTCCGGAAGTCTCATCATTGCCCGCTCTGACTCCGCAGAGTCCATGGCCCCCCTCCCTGAACTGGGCTGGGTGCAGCCATAGGGAAGCCACGGGCTTCAGTGGCCAGGGCTGAGCAGTACCTGCTGCGAGGATGATGTCTGGCTGGAGGGCAGCGAGCTGAGGGGCTGTCACAACGTCCCAGTCCAGCTGCTCCACTGTCACCACGGGGCTCTCTGAGTTGTGGGTGTTGTGTCCTGTGTGCTGTGCTGGGGCGGCGGCATCTGGCTCCAGCGAGAAGCCATTGAGAAGGATGTTCCCTCGGAGCTGCTCGAGGACATGGCTGTGACAGTCGCTAAAGATATATGCCCTAGGACGGCACATTTTGCAGATGACCAGGCCGGTGAGGCCGGCTCCACTGCCGAGCTCTAAGACAGTCCTGAGTGGGAGAAGGGGACATGTGTCTGCAATTGTGTCTGGGCAAACCAGCCTCGGGGCCCTGCCCTGCGCCCCGAGGTCACCTGTGAGTGAAAGCCGCTGCGTTCTCTAGGGCCCATTCTGCAAGGTGGAGCGCAGCGTTCCACGTGACCAGGCCGGTGGTGCCGTGGGAAATGATGGCTGTGCTCTCCGAGAGTGTGACCGAGTCCCCGGAAGGCTGGGTGGAGACAGGGAGAGAGAGTAATCCAGCTCCCAGAAGACAAGGAGTTGGTGTTAAAGAGAAAAAAGCCACAACAGGTGGGAGGGAATCAAGTTAAAGTGAGGTCATTGGGGTGGGCCCTAATCCATTATCACCGAGTTCTCATAAAAAGAGGAAACACTGAAACACGACAGAGGGACAGCGATGTGGAGACACAGAAGATGGCCAAGCTGAGGGCAAGGCCTGGAACACAGCCTTCCCTTGTAACCCTGTCGACACCTTGATTTTGGAGTTGTAGTGTCCAGAGCCATAAGATGATGAATTTCTTTTGTTTAAGCTACCCATTTTTAGGTACTAAAACTACACAAATGCTAAAAATTATAATTCAAGGAAGCACTCCCCCCAAAAACAAAAAGACCTGAAGTAACGTTGAAGGAGTGCACACACTGCACCTGAGACCACTGGCCCAGAACTGCCAACCTCAGGACATGTGCTAGCAAAACCCCTGACCTTCACAGAGAAAATCCTCTGACCATCTACGAGAAAAGAGCACGTAGCATACAGAAATGGGAGAGAAAATTAGATTATCATTAGGCTTTTCTACAGCAATGCTTTATGCCAAAGGAAATGGACAAACATATATAAGAGACTCAAGAGAGAAAATGTGAGTCAGGATTCAAGTATGAAGGGCTCAAACTGTTATCAACATGTAAGAATTCCAGGAAGGCCAATCCCAGGAGCTCTTCTTAAAGAATCTACTAGAGAACGAACTTCCGAAAGCCAAAATGGCTAGAGAGACGTCAACATGTGGATAGAGGGGGAGCTCTAAAGATATACAGATTGGAAGGAGATTATGGAATATGTGCTAGGTCAATCATATCTAACCCCTAACCCCTGACCCTGTGCCTGTGTCACGTTACATGGCAAAGGGACTCTGAAGATGTGCTTAAGGTTATGCAACTTGAGATGGAGAAATTATCCTGGATTATCTGGGTGGGATCAATGTCATCACTGAGCCCTTAAAAGCAGAGCATTTTTTTCCTGGCTAAAGATGGAGAGATGCAGAGGAAAAAGAGGCAGGAGAGATTTCAACTGCAAGAGAGACCTGACCCACTGTTGCTGGCTTTGGCAATGAAGGGGCCATGAACCAGGGAACAAGGGGTGGTCTTTGGAAGCTGAGAGCAACCCCTGGCCAAGAGCCAGCAAGGAAATGGAACTTGAGTTCTGCAGGGAACAAAACTGTGCCAATGACCTGCAATGAGCAGGTTCTGTTCAAGGGCCCAGCCCTGCTGACACCTTGGTTTTAGTCCTGTGAGACTCAAAGAAGAGAAACCAGCAGAGCCTACCAGACTTGTGACCTACAGAATTGTAAGACAATACAATTTATGTTGCCTTAAACTGCTAAGTCTGTGATACTACTATCTAATGCCTTTATCATGACAATGTACTTACGGCATGGCAACAAACGAACGAAATGAGGGAGAATGGGGATAGCACATATAAGAATTTTATACTGTTTTCAGTAACCATAATAGGTGCATAGGATTAGCACTGTTGTTCTGAGATGCTACATAACTATAAGGGATAAAGCAAATAGGGAGCTGAGGGATGTCTTAACATTATACCCTGTGTTCTTCAGAACCAGAGTTCCAGTGTAGGAAAAAGGAGACACAGATGCACTGTGAAAAGGTTGAGTGAAACCCTGCAGTTCTGATTTTGAGTCAGAAATATCAATATGGACTTATGAGGAAGTCTATTATAAAAAGCAGGGATACACATATCCCCACTCATGTCCCAGTCCGTCTGATGGAAAAAGACCTACACTGTAGCAGTGAGCACCCTAATGCCCAGATTGTGGTCTCTAAATATCATTCCCCACTAAAAGAAACTGGGGCTTGTTGAAGAAATGGCTGATTCCAGGTCTGGGTAAGGAAATATACAAGGTGAACCTGGAGAAGCTTGACCAAAAAAAATAAATAAAAAAATAAATAAAGCAAGAAAACTATTAGCGTAATGTCAAAAGGGCCCAGAAACCTACTTGAAGTGGCTCAAAATAGGACATTTGGAGCTTTAATAGGGACGTCATTTGCACAGATTGAACCCCTTCTGGGGTGGACAGGCAACAAATTCACTGTCTTGAGAAGGAAAGACCAGACTTGGATCCTGCCTTTGCTCTACAAGTTGTACCCATAAGTAAACAAATAATGCACGGAGGGAGGTACCTCCTTACAAAATTTCTCTGGCGAATGAATGAAAACAGAAGGACAGAATCATGAAATCGCCCTTTTGTATCCTCCTTTTGTGCACTCCTTCAACGTTACTTCGGGTCTTTTTGTTTTTTTCGGGAGTGCTTTCTTGAATTATAATTTTTAGCATTTGTGTAGTTTTAGTACCTAAAAATGGGTAGCTTAAACAAAAGAAATTCATCATCTTATAGTTCTGGAAGCTACAACTCCAAAAGCAAGGTGTCAAATAAATAAATGAACATTTATTTGGGCATCTATAACCACTATCATGAAAAGAATGAAAAGCAGACATGATGTGCCTCCTGGAACTCCATATTGTGTTCTTGGCAAAGCAATCAGACATAAATCTGTGTGTGCCTATGAGTCCAGACACCAATTTTGGGGAAACTGAGGATGGAGGAACAAGTTGAAGAGCACCACGTGTGAGCAACCAAAAGCCAGCCTGCAAAAAGCTGTCTCTGCAGAACCACTGGGGCTGTGCAAAGCAGGCACTGCCAGGAAAGAAACAGCTGGGGTGCAGGCAGGGTGCCTGTGGGTGAAGGGAGACATCAGGCCACACCTGGTTAACAGCTAAAACAAAATGCTAGTGTCCAGAGGTGGGCAGGGCAGTGATAAAACCTCAGGGTGATTAGTCTGAAAGGAAGACAGTGGTGACTTTCGCAGGGATGGGGGCTGGGATGGGGGTAGGTCAGATGCGGGCCTTGTGGGGTGGCCGTCAATGTTCTGTCCCTTGACTGGAGTGGCAGTTACTGTGGTGGCTGCCTTGCAATGGCACAGTAAGCTGTGTACTTCTTTTGTGTGGTTTTCTGTATCTATGTTGTATTTTAGAATAAAAGGTTAAAAACAGACAAACAAAAACATCCAAGATCCTTCTGGCTGTCGTGTGCAGAAAGAGCTTTTGTGGGGCTAGAAGCTGGAAGACCAGTCAGAAGGCGATGGCACTGGCCTAGGCTGGTGAGGCTGGTGGCAGGAAGAGTGGGAAGTGGCTGCTTCCCTGTGACATCCACCCATCAAGTATTTATTGGACACTGAGCACCAGGTCCCTGCTATGCAAAGAGTGTGCATTAGCTAATTTAACTCCCAGCCACGCCCAAGAGATAGGTACTATTATTTGTCAAAGCGCTTGATTTACATACAGGTGAAGAAACTAAGGCTCAGGGAGGTAAACTTGACTCCATCTGAGACCACAGAGCTGAGGAGTCAGGATGTGAACCCACGGGAGGCTGACTGGAGCCTGAGTTTTAGCTCTGTGTGCAAAAGTGAGCGTCTGGCCTGTGTGGGGAGAAAGCACATGGCTCCTACCAGCAGATAGGTCCGGTGGCACGGAGTGGGCTCCTCGGCCGTCAGGACCTCCGCCAATGCCTCGTACAGCTCGTCTGAAGGCTCCTCGTGGACAGCTTCGTGCTGGGCGTGGGGGGAGCGAGAGCTTCAGCAAGACCATTCACGTGACCCTCACGAATCAAACAAAGGCCCTATTTGTTTCTACTCTGACTTCTAAAAATGGCTGGAAGATTTTCACCAAATTTGAAGGGGTAGTTTGGGATGGATTAACATAACACGGGCCACCAAGATAAAAAATTCACTTGGTGGGGGAACCTGGGGTATGTCAAAGAGGTGTAGAGAGGGTGAGGGTGAGAGTAAGCTGTAGTCTAGGGCAGCAGAAATGGAATTGCAGGAGAGCTGCTGTGTGACAGGGACAGAGAGCTCTGTCCCTCGATCATGATGTCCTGGATGGAAAGGACAGATGGTGCTTTTAAGTGGGCCCAGGCAAAAGCCACGATTCAGGGTATGGCTACATCGGTGGGCGACCCCCTGTCCTGTGCCCCAGGGGGTGGGGCGGGGCAGCATCAGGTGGCCACGCTTCTCCTGGTGGAATAGGGGAGACCTGCTGGTGACTCTAGCTGCACCATGCTGGTGAGAAATAGAGATGGCGGTAATGGAAAAGCCTGGATAATCCCATGTACTGAGCCTGGGTGAGGCATGGCCCTTCTATTCAGAGGCTGGACACATTGGGTCAGCTACTGACCACTGAGGAACGAACTGCCTTTCTGAAGTCCAGTCTAAGATGAAACACAAGTGAATTTGGGCTCACCCTTAAAATCCATCCAGTATCAGTCAGGAAAAGAGCCATTCCAGGTAGATTCAGTGGAGAGAAGGAATAAGGGGGGCTAGTTATGAAGGCATTGTAAGACCTAAAACCTCCAAAGGGGACAATACAGCAGTACAGAGACTGGCAGCAGTGAGAAACCGCCAACACCGCTCAGGTGGCAGAGCAGAGGGAGAAAGTGGGGATTCCAGTGCCCAGGGCCGCCTGACAGGAATGAGAACTTGCACAGGGACCACAGAGGAGATGCAGCTGCTGCCAGAGATGGTGCAATACCCTGGCTTTTCCTTTCCTCCACCTTCCATGGCTTTTCATTGGTGGAACCCAGCTGGCAGACTTGCCCAGGGATCACCTGCCAAAAATGCATTTGCAGAGCAGACAAAGGGCATAGGATGGATCTGAGCTGCAACAGGCAAAGAGGGGCTGAGGGCCCACTTCTGAAGAGCCATCCAAGTCCCAGACGCTGTGTGGCTACCTGACAGACATGCCCACTGCTCACCTTCCTGATGAGCTCCGAGAGAAAGCACTGGGCATACTTCACTGACGGTGGATGCTTCACGCACAGAGGATGTTTCACAGTCTGTGACAAAGGACACATGTGAGTTGCTGGAGAGACCTGGCCTTATGTCTCCCATGAGCTTTAACTGAATACAGGACAAACCCCAGTTACCCGATCCCTCTGCAAGGATATACACAGACACAGGGGTTCTGGCTCCAGGTGATCCTCATGCACCTGAAAGAGTCTTGAGAATAAATCCTTTCCAAAAAAAAATTCTCTACTAAGCAGCACAGACTGTGGCAGTGTTTCTCATGCCCATTCGGGGCAGGACCATGGGGCATATGGACCCAAGCTAACACCCTGCTATTGACTGGATGTCTACATCTCCTCAAATACCTACGCTAAATCTAACACCCAATGCACTGGTATTATGAGGTGGGGCCTTTAGGAGGTTATTAGGTCATGGAGGTGGAGCCCCCATGAATGTGTTTAGTGCTTCTGTAAGACAGACCACAGAGGTCCTTTGTGCCTTCTACCATATGAAGACACAACGAAAAGACGGCCTTCTATGAACCACGTAGCAGACCCTCACTGGACACTGAACCTGCTGGCACCTTGACCTTGGACTTCCCAGTCTCCCAAACTGTGAGAAATAAATTCCTGCTGTTTATAAGCCGCCTATGGCTTATAAAGGCTATGGCATTCTGTTATAGCAGCTGGAATGGACTAAGATACAACCCTTCCCAGGGCAGCCAGCATGAATTAGAGTTCGCAGAAGGACAAGTGTGCGATTATCTGGCTCTGTGGAAGAGGCAAAAGCCCAAATGGTGGGAACACGGCAGATTTGGCACCCGTCCTCCTGGAGCTCACGTCCTGGGCGAAGGAGATGAGCAGGAGCCAGACTGTGATGAATGCTACAAAGGCCAAAGCAGAGGAAGATGGGGCTTCTACCTGGGATGTGGAGGGGGAAGGGGCTCTCAGGGGCAATAATTCGGCAGAAACCTAGAGAATCGAAGAGCAGGGGAGTGAGATCCAGGTAGAGGGAGCAGTTTATGCAGGATCCAAGGTGGCCACAGCCTGGCATTTTGGAGAGGAGGGCAGGGTGACAGGAACAATGAGAGCAGAGGCTAGGTTACGGGGGGCCTCTTGGCTAGAGAGACATGATTTTACTCAAGGGCAATAAAATACCCACACACCGCTCAAGGGGCTTTCTAGTTGGCTGGTGTTAGATGGGGTGAGAATCAAGAGTAGGCTACAAGATAATGTACAATGAACCTGGACATCTCTGAGCTCAGAGTACTGAATACTAGATTGCCCTGGAAGTCCTCCCTAGCTACAGCTCCATCTTCTCCACCTGGTGGTCAGATGGATACTCCTGGCTCACCCTCCACACAGGAACTCTTAATCTGGGATCCTTGGATGGGTTTAGTGGTAGGGGGAGAGTCTGTGACTTCCCTGAATTTATAGGCAAAATGTATTCTCATGAATTTTTTTTTCTAGGGGAGAGTCCATAACTGGGTTTGAGCAGGGTCCATGACCCTTCAGAGGGTAGAGAGCCAGGTGCAGTGTGATCTGCACTTGATTCACATGGCCTGGCAGGCTGGGGCTGTGCCCAGCAGAGTGATAGTTCCATATATACTTCGACCCACATGCTCCTGAGAACCCCATACTCACCTCCAAAAAGTGGGGGCCTATCTATATCTAGGAAGGAGACACAAGTGGGCAAGACTCACATCCTTATTTTTTCCTTAAATATAATAAAGAAGTCGCTAAACAGCAAATGCTAGATGTTCCCATAGCTATCATCTGTCTTCTCTATAGACAGATAAATGATTTCAAAAATCATCCCCCAGATTCCCTCCTCCAAGTGGATTTTTGTTTATTCTGATATCTTCATCCAAGAAAACAAAAGAGCCAGAGCTCTCTGAGGTGCTACCACCCAAATGCAGTGTCTTTCTTTTCAAAGGATACAAGCACACCCACTTCACTCCTGTCATGGGCAAGTGAGGAGGCTGGCAACATATTCTGTGATTCTTACCTTCTGCAAAATATTCAGCAGCAGCTCAGAACCCGAGTGCCTTAATTTCTCTTCTAGGCTCTATTTGGAGACAGAGGGGAAGAGAGAGAAATCTCAAGGGCATTTTCACAGGAACATTAAACACGTAGCAGGACTTGCTGGCAAAGTGCTAAGTGATCTCTCCCCAGGGATCTGAGGCCAATCAGAAGTGGAAGCCATGGGCACCGAAAGCCTGCCCTTGACAAGTCCCAGGTTACACCTGGATGAGCTGCAGAAAGAATGTCAGAAGACAGATCTGTAGTTTGCATAAGCTCTGGCTGGTAAGCCTTGCATGGGTCACAGACAAGCTCCATGGCTTGATCAGCCAGAAATTCTAGTTAGACATCAGCACCTGATGGGCTTGTGTTGGACTTGACCCCCAAGTTAAAGTGGACATACAGAATGTGCAGCTGCCAGGGCCAGCTATATATACTGTCCTTTCCTACAGGGGACTCCAGCCCAGTAGTGGGCTCAGGCTCCAGAATCAGGCTGCCTGCCTGGCTGGTGTGTGACACTGGGCAAATCGCTTCATTTCTCCAGAGCAACCTAAAAGACCTGTAAGACCTGGCTCTGGCCTCTCTCTCTCATCTCATCTGCCACCACCCGTACCCTATCCCTGCTCATGCCACTGCAGCCACACTGGGCCTTCTTGTAGCAGCTTGCTCTCACTGGCAGAGAACCTTTGCACTCCCTGCTCCCCAAGACTTCCCACAGCCCGCTGCTTCACCGTTCAGGTTCTGGCTCAAATGTCCCCTCTGGGAGGCCTTCCTTGATTCCCCTACTTTGATGATACATTTCCTTGTTTTATTGACTTTGTAGCCACCTCTGGCCATCCTCTGCCATCCTCTGGAGTTTTCTTGCTTATTCATTTACACGTTTTTTTCCTCTGGCTCTCCTATCTGAGTAGGTCTTCATCATTATGCTGCTGATCCTGGTACCTGGCTCATGGAAGGCATTCAGTAAACAATTGGTGATGGAATAAAAGTACTAGCTAACACTCACATCCACTTACCACGAGCCAGGAATTGCCTCAGATACTTCATTCTCATGTACTCCTGACAACAACCCTATGCATTAAGCATTATTATATCTCCTGTTTTACTAATAAAAAAACCCCAACAAAAAATGAAGGCCCAGAGGTATGCAGTCACTTGCCCAAGGTCACACATATTGTTTGGGATTGGGCCAGGATTCCAAGCAGGCAGGCTGTCTCCCAGGTCTGAGCTCTCCATGGCTGCACTCTACTTCTTTTCCAGTCAATCTGTGTGGTCAAACACAATGACAGTAACAGTGCCCACCACTTGGATGTTGTGGGCCAGCTTAATTAAGTATGCATTGAGTATGGTCCTGGTATAGAGTACGCTCTCATCTCATGTGAACAATTCTGGTTGATACTGAATTGGGTCCCACACATGCTGCTCTAAAGGTTTAAATTTTGGGTTAAAAAACGTACATATTCCTGTCTGATTGGAAGTGAGCTCTCAGAATGCTAAATGGTTTATATTGGTTTATATCAATAAAATACAAATGACAAACCACCACTCCTTAAAATGCACAAGATGGGGAGTCACCCCAGTGAGCTCAGCGCACAGGATGTGTAAAGGAGGCAGTGTCACTGGCAGTTCCCCCGCAGCGAAGGAAGCTGCTGCCTCCACCCTGGCCTGTGCAGCAATGGCAGGTCCTCAGGGCCAGGATGGGAGGGAGGTGAGACCTCTTTCGTATGTTTTCTGATTAGCTTTGTATCTCCCTGTCTCTTCCATCAGAGGCTTAAGCGCCTTAAGCTGCCTCTGAAATGATTTTGTCTAATGCTGATGATACAGATGAGAACACCCAGGTGTGTGTGTGTGTTGTCTGTGACCTGATCACTCCGCTCATTGAAACGTATCTCCAGCTGTCCTGAGGACGTTGACTGTTTAAACGGGCAACAAAAGCTGTTACTCAATGGCCAGGATGATAATTGGCTAAAAAAAATCATGAACATTCTTGGGAACTGCCCATGATCTTAAAAACCCGAGTGAACAGGGAATTGGGAGGAAACTATGCATTTCTTCAATTCGAGGGACCAAGTCAGAAAAGGCAGCCCAGGACGCGAAGAGCCCAAGGGAGGAAGAAGCTGATGGCCGGGTGGAGGGCGGGCTTTTCAGGGGCGCGCAGGTGCACCGCCTGCTCTCTGCTTCCAGACTGCGCGGCCCTCCGCGGAGCCCGGGGATGAGGACCGGAGGTCCGATCCCAACACCCGTGGAAGCTGAGGACGTCACTTGGCGGGGAGGGCAAGGGTGGGAGCCCAAAGCACCTCCTTCACTAGTCCTTCACCACCCAGCGATCGCCCTCAGCACGCCCAGCCGCCCACCTGCCAGGGGAACGAGCGCAGCGCCCGTGCTGCCAGGAAGCGGCGTTCGAAACTCTGCAGCAGGACAGAGGTCTCCTCACTTTCCTCCGGCGCCATGGCGGGGCGGA
>PVKM010050199.1:0-10773 GCA_004027735.1 Carollia perspicillata
GGAAAACGTTTGAGATATTCTCCAGAATGTTAATAGTGGCTATTCTCTGAGATAGATTTGAAATGACTTTAACATTATTCTCTTCATAATTTTCTGTACTCGTTGATTTTTAAACAAAGAATATTTTTAAACAAAATAACACGCTCTTATAAATTCATGTTTATCACTCTTTCACATTAATTAAGAAGGGTTAGGCCCTTGATACTTTCATAATAGATGTTTCCATTTCCATAGCAACAACACCTGTGAGTGCGTCAAACACAGTTTTGAAAGAAATACATACCTCAGATAGTGATGGTGTCTCTCCCTCAGTCAAAAACAGACTCATTATTTCAAAGCAACACTCAATAATCATGTCCTAGAAACGAGGAGACAATGTAGTAAGGTTGATCTTACTGGTAGAATAATAGGTATTTTAATGATAAATGATTTATTTAATTTGTATTTTCTTGCATCATCACCTAACTCCAGTGCTCAGGCTGAGACTCGGAGGGACTCAGAGGTCACAGTCCCTTATGTGATCAGGGTCCTTTGAAAAGCACAGGATGGCCACAACATATACGATTTAATTTAAAAGAATATATTTTTAGGATTCTTTCCCTGCATTGTCCCTGTTAAAAGTCATGTTTCAGAAGGATAGCAAATAAAGTAATTCACACTAAAAATAAGATTTTGAAAAGTCACTTTTCTTCTTAGAGGAGAGGCGTGGAAGAGAGTCCAGAAACAGGATTAAGCAGAGAAGAACGGCTGGGATTGGGGACTTGGGAACGGAATGCAAAGAGGAAATGAATAGGAAGCAGGAGTCGGTACCACATGTCGTCTACTGCTGACGACCCTGCCCCCGCCCTACCATACGGACAGAGCTCTGTTTGCGTGCACACATCCGACCCTGAGGGATCCACCCCTCGGCAGGGCTGAGTCAGTCAGGTTCTCCACCACTGTAATTTCTCATACAGAAGAACAACAAAGGGCAGCTGTAGTTAGTAACGGCCGCGTGAGCGGAGAGGTCCTGATACCGAGCTGGAGAAGGCAGCCACTGGACCAGATGCCAGATGAGTCACAGGAAGAAACAGGAGAGGTGAACGTGTGCCCCCTGTGGAACTGAGCACACTCGTGGCTCCTCACTCTCAGGTCCGCTTCCTGTGAGGCCCATTGGGTACCGTTTCCAGTCCATGGCTCTGCATGAACTTACTCTCTGGACCCTGCAAAATACTGTCTCCCCATCTAACCTCCTTTTTCACTTGAGCTAGTGTAAGTAGGTTTTCTTCACTTACAATTAATTAGAACAGTCATAACTCTAACACTGTCACTGCCACTATCTATCCCTGAAGGAAGCAACAATTTGCTTTTATGGTAGTATTTACATATATACATACATATATACATATATATATACATACATACATATATGTAATGGTATTCAGAAATATTAAAGTGATAAAAGTACATTAATTCTTACATTATAACTGACCACTGTTGGTCAAAACCTGAAAATAAAAAAGCAAAAAATGGAACTCACAGCCCCATACCATGTTATGTCCAAGTTTTAATAAATGCATAAATATAGAAAGGATCAAATTTTAGAGTTCCAAAGTTATACCTAATTTAGTTTTTTAAAAGATTTTATTTATTTATTTTTAGAGAGGGGAAGGGAGGGAGAAAGAGAAGGAGAGAAACATCAGTGTGTGGTTGCCTCTCGAGTGCTCCCCCCGCAAACCCCAGGGGGACCTGGCCCACAACCCAGGCATGTGCCCCGACTGGGAATCTAACCAGTGGCCTTTTGGTTTCCAGACTGGTACTCAATCCACTGAGGCACACCAGCCAGGGCAATTTAATTTAATTTAGCAAATACATTTAAGGCATTATATTAGGTGCTGTGGAATACAAAGAATACAGGCCCTATCCTCCCAAAGTTTACAGTAACAGAAAAATCGATACTTACACAACTAAATGAAATGCCAAGCAGAATGTGGTCAGAACACGTGTCACTATGACATGTTACACGAGCCTGAAGGTGGGAGAGAGTAAGTACAAGCACAATGCACAGGGAAGACTTCCTGGGGAACGGCCATGTGAACAGACAGTGACCGAGTAGCAGGATGTCACTTGGCGGAGAATAAAGACAGGGGCGTTTTGATGGGGGAAGCCCGGTAAGCAGCAACACTGTGGGCGTTCAGGGCACATAGGGATCTGACGTGGTTTTGCTGTGGGCTGGTACAGGGGGCACGGCAGCGAGAGTGGTGAGAAATAAGGCTGGAGAGCAAACTTACCCCAGGACAGGTAAAACCAAGGAATTTCAATTCCGGTGGGTAGGCAATTGAGGGAATTCAGGTGCTTTCCAAAGATAATTCTGGCCACAGTTTAAAGGTGAACTGGACTGTTCTGACTGGGAAGTGAGACTTAAGTGTGAACTTAAAAGGTGAACTTAAATGTCCTGGTACACACACAAAATGGTGACCTGGACTGGAAGAGACAAGAGAAGGGTACATCCAACTGCTTGTGCAGGAAGTGATCACAGCTGCACGCAGGGCGGCTCCCATGGGACCGAAAAGGATGGAAGGCAGGCGGTCCCCAGCACTGCCCAGGAATACCAGGCTCCTCTGATGAACTTTCCAGGCTCCTGGTTCGTTTTGCCAGACCGAGGAGAACACAGTCCACTCCTAGACTCCTCTCACTACCTACCTTTCTGTATTTCTAATTGAGTTCTTAGGACTATTTTTTTCTATACGAAATGTTTCAATAACATCCACAATGGGCTATTGCCACGACTTCATCGAGACCTATCAAGTGAAACGGTATCAGTCAGGATTTCACATTAACGGGTGAGCAGCAATGTTGCCTGATAAATGCCTTTCGCTGCCTGTTGCAACATTGATCAAACAGAAATTCCACCTCAACAACATGCTGTTGCTTTGGCATTACCTGAGGTAAATCACAAAAACACGTGGGAAACGGGCTGACTCGATGTTGGGCTGTGAGGGACCTCACGGGACCGCTCGACCACAGAGTCGAAGATGGGCAGCACCAGCTCATCCGCCCGCCTGGAAGGGGCAGGAGGAGAGCTGTGGTTGGCAAGGAGCCTGGGAAGACACAGAGTGGCCCTGGCTCAATCCTGCCATTTCTCCGTTACCAAGGAGCATCCTGATTCTATGATGGATGGACTTCTGAGTTACTTTCTAATATAACAAAGCCAATTCTTTGACTTCATTGGAATCCTCATCACCTTCCACCTGTAACATGGGGAAAGCTTCCTAAATTGTTTTTCATGCTCCCAGCTCTTGCTTCCCTCATCCTTCCCTCACATGCCACCGGGGTTATCTTAGTAAAAGGAGTGTGGAGCACAGGATGCCCTTCTGGGCGTTGCCCTACCCCCGCACACACCCTGTCCTGCAGAACAATGTTCACTCACCATTTACTCATTCAGCATCTATTGAATGCATCCTATGTACCAAGGAGTGGTAACAGGAGATGAAGGAAACAGAAAGAGAGCCCTTGAGAAGTTCATGGTCAGGTGGGAGGAAGGGGAGAGACAGACTTCCAGCACTGTGTGGGATCAGAGAGGAGGAAGCGCCCGGTCCCACCCATCTCTTCAGCTGCAACTCCCACCACATTACCCCGGTTCTCCTGCCACAGCACTGGCTCACTGTCCCCAGACTCGGACATTCAGGGCCATGCCTTCACACCGCATCTCCTGCTGTATGCTCAGTCAGGAATGCATGTGCTCCCCGAGTCTCCAACTAGAAGCTCCACCGGCAAGTATGGAAAAGGCACTAATGCCTTACCTACCGGGCAAGATACTGGAGATAAAATGATACATAAGACCGCTGAGCATGGTAATACAAATTCAAGAGAGAGGACGAGACACATAAACAGATAATTGCTGCAACGATATGGTAGGGGCACAAGGTATTTGGGGGTACAAACAATGACCTTTTAGTTTGTAGAAGTTATAAAGTATTATCTGAGCTATTTAAGCAAGTACAAAGTAAGCTCAATTCTCTCTCTCCCTCTTTTTTCTCCCCCCCCATATCAATATAAATAAGATCTAAAAATTAATAAATTAAAATAGTTTGCATCAACAACTTCACCACTGAGAGGGAAAGATCCCACAACCTCATGCTTTTGAATGGTGCAGAATCCAGTAATGGGGGGAAACAGGAAAACTAGAAGTCAGAGACACTAAGTTGAACTCCATAATAAAGAGCTGAGCCAGAGCAGGAAGGGGAGGAAATAAAACACTCCACACAGACCAAGATGGAGGGAAGGTTTTAGGAGTTTGAGCCAAATGAGGCAGATGTTGAAGGTCGCTGTGGATGTCAGAGAGCTATTAAGAGCAAGATAGTTGAGGAAAATAAGCCTTTAAAGAGGTTTTGCTGTGTATTACAAAAGGATTCCCTCTTGAATGTTCTTACAAGAGACTCTATAAAGGTTTAGATTGCCTTCAATGGTTTTGAACATCAGACTGATGTTTCTTTAAGTGCCACGCTTTGCTTCCTAAAAGAGGGCCACCAGGCAGCTGGCTCAGTGTGAATGACATCTGGGTACATAACCAAACTCACACAAAAATTAACTTCCTCCATGACAGAGACCTAATTGTACTGATTTCTATATTCCTTATATTCCCCAAGCCTGGGAGATTTTTGCAAATAATTGCTTCTCAAAAATAATTTGTTAATTGATACTGATGTCCAGTTTTATTTTGTTCTATGTTTTGATAGTACTTTGATATTTGGGATAATTTGACAACATGCTCATTTTAATTGCCTTACACACTCCACGCGCCCCGTGCATTTGCTGAGCTAACCTCGGATGACTTTGGTAAACATATTTGAAGCCTTTTGTAACAGTACGCTATCATTCCAAAAAGATGTTTTTGTCTTAAAAGCAGGATGGTTTGTATCTTTCATATGCTGTAAAGTTCCTGATGTACTCTGAAGATACCCCCAAAGCTGTGAATGACAGGTTAAAACGACTCAGCCATTCTGAGCTCGTGCTGTTCATTTTTGAAGAAGGACATACCAAGTTTTCAAGCCAGAAATGACTGAAACACCTGTTCTGTAGCCCTCTCAATGCATCTTAAATTACTGTTTTATGAAGTTCTTGGCTTATTCCAGACCACAGGGATTTGGGGGGAAAAGAAAAAAGGGAAAGAAATGGGAAAGAGAGCAAGATTTACTACTCCCCATATCAACCAAAAACACATTTTCTGGACCCTTATGTTTAATAACCCACCAAAACTCTATACTGTGATAGATATTAATATATTAGATTATAAAGATTATGAAATCCTGTCCAATTCTCCACCAGAATCGATCTCTTCAAGCGTCCTAGTTAACTTCTAATTAGCTCCCAGTGAAGGTTGTCATGGCAACGAACTGGCAGATTCAGTCAATGGGATATTATTTGCTATAATCCAAAATGTAGTTGCTTTTTTTTTCTCTTAAGTGCTTGTTAGTATATTGGAAAAATGGAAACTTTGTATGTTTCTTCCATTTCTTAACTTTCAAATGTTATGAGCTAATTAGTTTGCCAATTCACCCGAATACTAGCTTTTCTTCCATTTGATGACATTCTGTCTTATAAAAAACTAACAGAACTAAAACACATCTAAAAATGCCCCACTTAAAGTGGACAAAGCCCTTTCTAAGTTGGATAATAGAATAAATTCAAAAATACAGAGAACAATAGCAGGACCGAAGAAAGTTTTTCTACTCAAGAACTGACCTGCTCACATACGCCATTCTAGTCAGGACATGAGCGCAAGCCTCACGCCTTGGTTAAGGCAGACCTGTCCTCTGGACTCCTCCCTCTGCCCCTGCTCCCCACCCTGCATTTATTCCTAATTTGTTTGTATGCATAGTCCACCTCTTGGCTCGGACACTGGGCTCACTGTGACCAATCTGATATCTACACCTGACCCCCAGGGAAGTTCTGATGGCTCTCATTCCAACAAAAAGGGATCATCTCTTTTTTTGAGTGAAATGATCATTTTTCTTTTTATCCTCACTGGAGGATATTTTTTCATGACTTTTAGAGAGAGAGAAATGGAGGGAAGGAGGGAGGAAGGGAAAGAAAAAGAAACATCGATGTGACAGGGAAACACGGCTGGTTGCCTTTTCATATGCACCCTGACTGGGGATCGAACACACAACCTGGGTATGTGTCCTGACTGGGAGTCGAAACTGAGAACCTTTGTCTGTGGGATGACAGACACTCCAGCCAACTGAGCCATACTAGCCAGGGCAAAAGGACCAATTTTAGAAATGAGAGTAAAACTAGTCCCAGGAAAGGTCCTTAGTCCCGTAAAGCTGAGTGGCAGTGCACAACTTAGAATCCTTACTCTTCCAGACACTTATTCTCCTGTCTGAGGTAATCTAAGCTGAAAAGACAAATGCAAAGGAAAATAATCATCTTCCATATATAACCTGTATAGTAATGAACGGAGTCAAGGATGGTTTCAGCAAAGAATAATCTAGAACATGGCTCAAAGACAGCAATCTGCTAGGTTTGGTCTGTGACTGAAAAATTGTG
Source organism: Carollia perspicillata (assembly GCA_004027735.1). Lineage (NCBI taxonomy): Eukaryota > Metazoa > Chordata > Mammalia > Chiroptera > Phyllostomidae > Carollia > Carollia perspicillata. The sequence continues at coordinate 6,532 of PVKM010050199.1, forward strand.
ATCGTAAGTGATCTACAAAAGAAGTGCAGAAATGAAATGAGAGCTCAGTTCTTCTGGAAAATAGACATGAAAGGGCAACTGTGCAATTTAGAAAAAGAATTATATACAGTATACATGAAACTTTACGAGTTTGAGATGGCTGATCTATTGGGAAATTTATTATTAGTGCTCAGTATGTCATCAATATATTAAATGCCTGGTAATTCATGTTATAACACTTGGGGACACTGGAAAAGACATGTAACTAAAATTCGAAGATGTCAGTTCTGTGATAAATGCATGCACAGAGTCCAGGAGACGTAAGTACTGGAAAGCTGCATTTTGCAAAGGCTAACTGTTCGTGCTGATGAATCCTCTTGCCGCCGGGCTTGTGGCTTCCACAATAATGAAAAATGCACTCACTCTACTGGTAAATTCACACTGAAAACATGCCAACAAGTATATCCTGAAAATCGGGAGATTTGCCATCTTTTACATTTTCACACAGTGACTGCCTAGATGAGGCAAACGAGAAAAAAATGAGCCGTACCAATAATATTCTTTAAGAATATTGTTGTTGGTAATCAACTGAATATAACCTAGCAGAAAGTGATTTAAGAAAAAAGATACAACAGACTAAAAAGAAAGGGAAGACCCTAAGAGATTTCAGAGAAGAAAATCAGAGATGGGACCCTGGTGGCTGGAATTCATTCAGTACAAGGTGGGCAGAAGACTGTTTCTTTTCATTGCAAATGTTGTACAGCCATTTGATTTTTTAAAAAATGACCACAATAACTACCGAATATGCATATATATATATATCTCAAGAAACTGGGTGAACGTACAAATGGAAAGTCACAGAGCAAGTACTTAGGAAAAAACGTGTATTCTGTAGATGATAAAGAATTTCCACTCCAGTCCAGAAGGAGGGACACTCCCAGGTGTCTTTGGACCCCTCACTAATTCGCTGCCAGGAGTGTGGAGTGACTTATCTGATTGGTGAGTTTGAGAAAAGCAATGGAGCATGCTAGGCCCAGCCCCTCCTGGGCAATTGTCATTTATATTTTTGGAGGCACCCTACCTGCAGGACAGTAAGCCTGGCTGGGGGCACAAGGGCAGTGGGGGCATCTAATGGCCACAGGTGTGCTAGATGACTGTGTCACTAGGTGGGTAAGTCTGGCTAATTCAGCATCGAGGTATTAATAAGCTCATTTGGCTGCAGACCTAAAGCCATATTTGCCAATCAGCTTTATTAGTAATGATGCTGATGTTTTTATCTCCATGTATCCATTTCCTGTGTCCCACCTCTCAGTGGGTTTAGAACTCAGGAAGGATAGAAAGGAAATAACCCTCTCCTCTGAAACACCTAACATCAGGCATCACAATAACCACTCTGCGGGGTGAGCTCTGTGACCATATTAATAACACACTGTAAGGATAGTGTCTTTTTTGTCAGGAAAAACATATGCATAGGAAAGTCTGAAAGAGATACGCTTACCTGTATTTTCTGGTTTTTATTCACACATTACTTGGGTAATAAAAGTGTTCAAATATAATAAACGTAGAGTAAAAAATTAAAAGTAATGTTATAAAGTTACGGAGCGTTGTTTCTTCAGGTTCACAGTTATGTCTGAATGATTTCTCCAGATTTGTTTTCATGCACCATAAGATTCTTAAAATTGGTATGCTCAGAAGACCTTTGAAGGAAACACTATTTTGTGTCCCAAAGGGTCACACCTGGTACTCGACATAGAGAAAACAGGGTGCAGAAGGACCACAAAGTTCAAGCAGAGCCACACAGTTCTGCTCTGATGAAGTGAAAAAGAACTTAAGAATGATGCACATAACGACGACCATCCTGCAGCAGCAATGCAACTTTCCACCATTTCATGACTTACCTGCATTTCACTATCAATTGGTTTCTCTTGCTTTCTTTTGATTTCAGGTATGTTTTCCTCTGGAGTAACTTCAGGAGTTGCTGGCAATGATATTTCAGCTATTTGCGTAAGATTAGACAATTTCTCGTGAATTGAAATAACGCTAAAAATAACAAATACATATTTTATTTGAAAAGGTAGGGAGGGCATTCATTCATTCCAAGAGTCAATAATATGTATAAAGTAAGTCCTCATTTATTTAACATTTAGTTTTTGCTATTCCTGAACATAATTCATTCAGTTAGTCCTTCATTCAAGCAACATGAGGAAAGGGGTGTGAGTCTAACTTGCATAATGTACACGAGCTAGTTACCCACTCAGGCAGACATATAATTACAACTGGCAATGGCACAATGAAAACTGCCTGACCAAAATACTGCCGAAGACGAAAACAAAGAATGTAAACATCTACATGGCCAAATGAACTCCAGGCAGTGACAAAAGGTTTACTCCTGTGTAAGCTCCAATGCCATGCTATGACTGTCTCTAGCTGACCTGAAGGTAAGAATTATGACGAGTTCACAATGGCTCTAAAGAATACAATTAGTGAGCCCACAACACTGAGGTGTATTGTTTGGGGAGTGGAGAATAGGGAGAAAAATCAAGACAGAAGGAAATGCAAAAGCCAAGGAGGAGGGCAGAGGACCCGGCGTCAACTGTGCGACAGACAGAAAGCTCCCGGAGCCGCAGGCCAGGGGCCAGGGGCTGCTCTGAAGGCAGAGTGCAGCCAGCAGATGGAAAAGCCCTGGGAGAGCCGAAGGAGGAAGAGCTGCAGGGCCCGCTCTGACACAGGTGCGGTCCGTGTGCCTGCCTCCGTGTGTGTGATGCAAGTGTCTGTGTCCAGGGAAGGAGGGAACATTTTATGAAAAAGAGCTAAATGACCCAACAGAGCAAACTGGTGTCAGGAAAATTTTTATTCGGGAATTTCAGTTCTCCACGGTGTCCTCTCGTTTTGCCTTCCAAAGGATGATCAACAAGAGCAGTTCTCCACAAAGCGATCTTGTCTTGACCCTCCTAGGAGCACAGGGATGCCTCGCTGGGTGGGAGAAAGAGCCCCATTTCCACGGCACCACCAAGGGACAGAGCAGAGGAAAGGCTGTCAGCTACCCTCCTCTGTGATGGCCTCCGTGACGGGGCACTGACCTGAGTGACCCTGCCCTTGATCATGAACACACCACAGCGAAGAACATTTCGGAGTGAAAAAGAATCCTGTCAGTCTGATTACCTTCTATTCTGCAAAAATTATAATCATTTTCATCATGTGGTTCTAGAAAAACATCTCCCCATGTTTCTGAATGTAAAAGACAAGTGTATAATTTCCTAGTTTTGTTGCTTAGTTCTGTTGGTATATGACCTGTGTCTAGAGTTTGTTATTTCACTAAAAAAAAATGAAAGAAAGAAAAAAAAACTGCCCAATAATTGAAAGTGGCTCTTGAAACATCTCTTCGTTTTATTATCTTTTGTTTCAAGGCCAAAAAGAGTCTTTTGAAACGAAAATCACAGAGCATGAGCAACACTCTCCAGAGAAGCCCCAAGTCTCTGTTCCCGTGCACCCACTGGGTGCCTAGCAGGACGATGGCTGACACTGACTGACACGGGAGTTAGTAATGGCACTGGACAAAGTACGTGCATCCTTTGCTTGATCCTAATAGTAACCTTAACGTAGGCAGAATAGGTATTATTTCCATCTTACAAGTAATGGTATGAGGCTGGGGTCATAGGGGCGATGAACAGTGGAATCAAAACTAATTTAACTAAGCAATGAAAAAGTGGAAAACAAAAAAGGAGCTTAGTAACATGAAACAGGAAAAAAGAGAAACCACGCATGAGCACAAGTGAGGGGTGTGGGCTGTTTGATGGGGAGGGGAAAGCAACCTAGCTGGAACCGAGACGTTTGACCAGGGAACAGTCTCAAACAGTTTAGATAAGGAGGAAAGGGTAAGACAAGCGATACGGTAGAGTCTGGCCTGAACTTTGCAACCCGATTCAAAGCCACATTAAGTTACTTTTTAAATTCACCCCAAATGTAGTACAGGCAACATCCTGTCTTCTCTATAAACTTCATCAAGTGTCAGGAACTATTCCTCCAACGACCTTAGATACTATTATCATTATTGCCCTTTTACTGGAGAGGAGACAGAGGCACAGACAGGGTAAGGAGCCCGCTCAAGGCTGCAAAGGTAGTTCAGGGGCGCAGCTGGCGCCTGAAGCAAAGCAGGCTGATCCGGCATGCGTGCTCTCGGCCACTGCAATTCCATACTCCCCCAAAAGGAGGGTGTTTTTCCAAAAACGTCTTCCGAAAATTCTGCTCGGGTTCACCTTGTAT
>PVKM010050200.1:0-10768 GCA_004027735.1 Carollia perspicillata
TGGTTCTAAATTAAGGTCAGCATATACAATTTGGGATGTTATCGAGTCACTGATGTTGTTTAATTCAGGAACAATTTTTTTTCACTTGCTTTACTTACTGTGTTGTGCTTTCTGGATGTTAATAGTGGTAGACTGAGACTTCTAATCTGGCCATTTTGAAGAAAACTTGTCTTTGTTTAAGAATATCCCAATGAGCAAAGGAACATAAATCTTCTTTGTTTTTGCTTCTTGCTTTAATAAACAATATGACAAATGGTATCTGACAGACCTAAGACTCAGCTGAAATGTGCCTTTGCCTTGTCCTTTACAGATAAATTTGTCCTATTCTGATATCAAAGGACACTCTTGGAGTTTGTTTATAAAGACCAAATTCTGTGACAAGAACTTAATCTCTTTTAAAAATGATAGGTTTCAAAAGTAAAGAGAAAGAAGATGGTGTTGACTTGTTTTCTTTTTTATTACTTAAATACAAATACTGTTTTGTATTTGATGGATACAAACAGTTCAACAAGTAGCTAACCAGCTTGAGGGGTCCTCTCTTAAGTTAAGTAGATTGGAACAATTATGAGGAATGGTACATATTGTGATATATAGTGATGTAGGAGGGGAATGGAAGAAATTCTGGTCAATCTGGATCTAGGAATGGCCCTCCTCAGAAAGAGAGTATGAGAATTCTGTTTTCTGTTTAATCATTATTAATGTGATTGTTCTAATTTTGAGAGCTGGATAGTGTGGTTAATTTATGTGTGATCATATGGCTTGCCAATGCTTATAATTAAATTTTTGAAAGCAAAAATGTAGCAACTGAATTCCTTAGTAGGATTGCCATACCTTGCCACTAGAAAAACTCAGGTTCATAGATTAGAGAGTTAATTTCCCCAACTTGGTATTTATTTAAAAGTGATTTTTTAAGAATATGTTTGTTTTTTTGCTTTTTCATTAAAAAACTTATACAGCTAAAACAATAGTAAACTTTATACACACATACACATATTTACATATTTCTACTTATATATATGCTAGCACTGTACTTAATACACATATAACTCATTCAATCCTCATGTAGTATAGATGAGGGGACTGAGGCTCAGGAATTTTAAGTACCTTGCAAAATGTCACATAACCCACAACCTCTAACATCTTTTATATTGTATAAATATGGTGTCTTACGCAAAGGAGATGCTCTATACATGTTGAGTTAGTAAACTAGGGATTCATGAAGAGTTGGCTAATGGGCAAGTGGAGGGGGACAGTTTGTAGAATTCATAGTGCATTATAAGGTGGTAATATTAAATTTATGGCATAGTGGAAATGAAGGAGTAAGTAAAAGCTAAATCAGTTGTTAACTGAAATTTCCCAATATTTTCAGCATGACTTCTTCAGAATACTGACTAAGAAAGATCTAGAGACTTTGGAGAGAGTTCTTAGGAGAAGTAGGAAAGAAACAAAGAAATTAAGATATTTTTCTGGTTCAACTTGAGTTATTCTAAAGAATCTTCATGTAGGAATATTAGGAAGGCCTTCAATCCAAAGGTAGAACATTTATCTTAAATAGTAAGGGCAGCCTAAGTACGATGATCCTCAGACTCTATAATTACAGAATTATGTTTTGTTTCATGGTCATATATGCTAACTCTTAGTCTGATATTGAATTTGGAGGTCCTCATTAAAATAAAACTCAGTCCCTCTCATTGTACCTTTCTTGAAGAACTTAAAATGGCTAGTAGTCATTTGATTAGAATTTATCTTATTAGAATGTGCTTTATTCAATATATGCTTACTCTGAAAACTTAATTGAATATGTCTTTTTCTGAATGAAAGATTATAATAAACATATAACTTGATTTCATTGGGAAGAATGCTGTGAAATGCAAATGTATTAAATAAATATTGTTATTAGATGTCTTTCATATATTTTTCAGAATCAGCAATCTGAGTCCAGAACAAGAGCAGGGACTGTGGAAACAGAGGTAAATATGTTAACAAATATTCTGAACCATTTTGGAAAGTATTTTTCAGATGTGACATCCATTTATCCTTGTTGCTTAGGCCTTTAAAAAATCAATGATGTTCGCTAATATTGTAAGGGAAGAAGAATAACTTATCACTTGGTGCCTCAGCCAGTTGTACTCTAATTATTCTTATTAATGTTTGGTTTCAGCCATAAATCCTCTGCAGCAATTCAGAATGAAACTCCAAAGAAAAAGCCCAAATTGGAATCTAAGCCATCTAATGGAGATAGGTAAAAATGAATTCCTTTAGCGAAAATTCAACTTAGTTGAATAGTTATGGTTGATTGCCGGTTATTACTAGGTGAAAGAATAGAAACATGTATCTTCCACATTGACTTCTTTGAGTCATCCAGAAAAGTAAACATAATCAGTTGACAATTTTTAACTTAACTTTGGCAATAAAAAAGTGGCACTGAACTATGTTGTTCTATTTGGGGAATAAATTTGGGTTTTGGAAAAAAAAAACATCTGACTAGAGAACATTCTTTTTATTTTAATTATTCTTCAGTGAAACACGAATCTAATTGTGATATTTTAAATTGACCTGCTTGGAAAATGTTTTTAGATTTAAAGTATTATGAGCGTGGCTTTGTTTTAGTTCATTAGCCAAAAGTTTGCTGATGTTACTGTACAAATTGGCTGCCTATTGCTTTACACTAGAAGTATTGACCCCCTAAAAGCTAATACTGAATTATATTTCTGCAGGTGTATGTAATGTGTGCCATTAGTAAGGTAATTTGCCAGTTGCATCCATTTCTGTCAGGTACATATTTTTTTGCATTAGCCTTAAGGATGTTTGTGGAATTGTCTAATTTATGCAATTTGAACACCTGCTAATTTTCCTTCTACTTCATTTAATTGCGTTTTACTTTTTTCTTTTTAGTAGCTCTATAAATCAGTCAGCAGATAGTGGGGGAACAGACAATTTTGTCCTTATAAGTCAACTGAAAGAAGAAGTGATGTCACTTAAACGTCTCTTACAGCAGAGAGACCAGACCATTTTAGAAAAAGATAAAAAGGTAAGAACACGGTTCACTGAAGCCTGGTTAAGATTTACATCTTGACTCTTGCTTGATAATTGCAAATTGTACTCAACTTTCTTTAATAATTTGGTAATGTTTGTTGTGCGTGATTCTTATAAGACACATTACAAAAGCCCAAATTGGAACCTAGCAGTCTAATGAAGATGGGTAAAATAGTCTTTCAGAATTTATGTTCTAACAGTTAATTGAGAGTTAATTAGAATTGTAATAATTTCTGAACATTAGCTGTTTTTTTTAATCCTCACCTGGGGATATGTTTATTGATTTTGGAGAGAGAAGAAGGAGTGAGATACCACTATTGATGTGAGAGAGAAACATCATTTAGCTGCCTCCCAAATGTGCCCCAACTGGGCATTGAACCTGCAAGCTAGGTATTTGCCCTGACTGGAGATCGAACCCAAAACATTTTGGTGTATGGAATGACACTCCAAACCAACTGAGTCAGCTGGCCAGGGCTGAACATTAGTTTTCATTAAACTTATAATTTAAAGAGGTTTAACGTATTATTTTGAAACTGAGATGTAAATGGTACATTATGTGAATTCTTATGATTTAAAAAAGTAATTGCATTAAAAAAAGTAATTGCATGTGGTCTTTGATATGCCAATCATGTATAGATTATTTTATAGGAAGTAAGTACATTTATTGGGACTTTATCTGTTAGATCAAGAGCAATATCAAATATGTTGCCTATTTACTGAAAAGTTCTAAAACTTTCTGTGTGAACTTGAGCAGAATGCTTTTACCTCTTTGGACCTCAATTTTCTCATTTTAAAAATGAGAGTATTAATGCCATCTCATGGGATGGTTATTATGATTAAATGAAAATGTAAAGTACTTACTCCTGGCATGTGTAAGTGCTCATAGCTGCTATTACTAATGTTTGGTCTGGTCATCTTTGAGGGTACAACATATTTTGTACTTGTTTTATCGTCCTAGACTAGTTTGACCTATTTCAGATACCTTATGCAATAGGAAAACATTAAAACATTCATGTTAAAATTATAAATAAGATATGATTGTAAGTGTGTATATGAATGACCTGTTTCTGGGTATCTGTAGTAGTGCTTCAGTCTGAGCTAGCTTTTTCCTATGGTATTCAACAACTTTTATGTTACATTTTCCCATACCTTGATGGTTTAGCAGATTTAAATTTATTTTAATACATTTGTACCTTACTTGAAGCAAAATCAGTACAGGAAATTTAGGGTTGACATAGATAAAAATAAGATAATTGTGTCTTATTTTTTAGGGTTAATTTTGATTAACTGCAGGATTTTTTAAATTAATGAGTTTTTATGGAAATTTGTTTTATACTTAAAATTTAGAGACATTTCTATTGCACTGGGATGGGGATATCTGTTAACCTAGATAAAAGTTGAGTAAACGGGTAAGTTTACTATAATGATTCCGTAACCAAGTAGTAATAAATTGTGGGATTTTGACTTTTTTAGGTACTTTTCCTTTTCCTGGGATGACTATTGTATATTAGTGTACTTCATTGAGTTTTCTGCTATTGTTAGCATTCCTTTTTTCTTAAAAAACGCTAATGGGTAAGGGAAGTAATTGTAAGCCTAAAATAGCTACATATTTGCATTTTTTTTCTTGTAATATAAATCTAAGTCAAAGAAGTTATTTTGCTGAATTTATCTCACTTTGTTTAGTGACTTATAGAGCCAGCCACATACTAGATCATGAGGGTATGAAGATGAATAAATAACAGACATTCCTTATCTTCCAGAAATTCATAATCTGGAGGCAAGTCACATTATAGTAACAAGAATAATTATCTTAGTTGATCTGGTGTGAGTTGGCATTTGGAATAGGAATTCTTTTGTACTAGGGAAAAGAGAGAATTCAGTTATTCTTTGGATTTGACAAAAGCATAGGTTTATCAGAAAATAAGAATAAAAGACACCATAAATTCCTTTCTCTCCTTTTGCTATTGTATACCTTCCAGTGTTCTAGCTCCTTGGTAATTACAAAAAAGAACTGCAAACCTTTAAAGCTTACATAATAAAAAATATATAAGTGACCAGAAGGCTTTTTATGCTTGGTTCTGATTGTGGAATTACATAATGCCAACTTATTTTTTAAAGTCATGAGCTTTTTTTATTTTTGTGTATCATTGATACGAAAATCTGTCATGTTGCCTTCTTCCTCAGATTACTGACCTTTTTCTTACATTTGTGTAATTTAGCCCAAATTCTAAAGTAACCCCTTTTTTATCCTTGTTAATTATTAGCTGTATTTCTGTCTCTGTTCTCCATTTCTACCTTAACTGTTAGTTGGAATTGGATACATGATTCTGTCATATTTTCAAATGAAAGCAATATAGGTCTTGGTTCATAAGATTGTTCCTCTTTGTACTCACCTGTGTGAAACTTTTTTCTTAACTATTGAAAGATATTTTAACTTGAAACCAGTTTTATTACTTCGTTCATAAATAACATAAAATACATTTAGTTGAAGCATTTTCAAGGTATTAGTCACTAAGCTTTACTATTGGCATAACAGTTGCCAAGCTCTGTCCACTGAAACCCTTTAAATAGAAACAAAAAGACAACTTCTCAAAAGTTTTGAGATATTGATGGTTCAATATCATCAGTTGGTTAGAGTGTTATCCTGAGGCACACACGTACTAGATCATGAGGACACAAAGATGAGTAAGAGAGAAACATTCTTTAATATCCAGAAATTGGTAATCTGGAGGCAACTCCAGATTATCAGAGTTGTAACAGAAATGATTATCTTAGCTGATCTGACGTGATCTCCGGTCAGGGCACGTATAAGAAGCAACCAATAAATGCATAAATAAGTGGAACAATAAATTAATGCCTTCTCTCTGTCTTTCTCTCTCTCTTTTCCTCTTTCTCTCATCTCCTACCCTCCCTTTGTTCCCTTCCCCTCTTCTTGCTCTCTAAAAATCAATTTAAAAATTTTATAATAGAACTCATCATTTCATATAACATAAATTCTGTATAAGTTATAAAACTCAGAAACTCACAATTCACTTTTCTAATGAATTGTGAGTTTATTGCAAACAATATTTAAAATGATTTGTTTGTGTATGTGCATACATATATATATATATATATATGTTTTGTTTTGTTTTTTTTAATCAGTTAACTGAACTAAAGGCAGACTTCCAGTACCAAGAGTCAAACTTGAGAACAAAGATGAACAGTATGGAAAAAGCTCACAAAGAAACTGTGGAACAACTTCAGGTAACTGGCGTTATTTATGTAAACTGTTAGGCAAGGAAGACTAAACTTTGTTAATGGTATTCATTATCTTAGACTGGTACTGCTATCCCTATTTTATGCATATTTGGTGCATTTCTAGCTTTGATTCAGATTTTGCAATAGTTTTTAAGCCTGCTGTCATTAAAAGTTATATTATAGTTTGACAGCTGTTAAGTCTGTTTCATGTATACATGCCCCTGTTTTTGTCAGAGGAGATGGAGGAGGGGAGACTGGATGAAGGAAGATGAAGGTATCAGCCAAAGAACATATATACATAATCCATAGACACAGACAACAGTGCGGTGATGGCCAGAGGGAAAGGGGTAGGGGCCTGGGTGGAGGTAGGCAAAGCAGGGGAAAATGGGGACATCTGTGAGAGTGTCAACAGTAGAAAAAGTTTGAAAGAAAGTTATTGCTTGAAATCACTAGATAGGGGATTTAGTATATTTACATTGATTCTGAAAACTCCTGTCTAAACTTCAGGTGATGTTTTCAGAAGAGAATGTCATTGCAATATGTTCAGTTGATCATTGAAAAACAAAATATTAAAAACAAGATTTATGAAAATGAGGTCTTTAGTACATTATACAGTCATTCTTTTTATTTCCTCCCAGATAATGGGAAGGGAGATGGGTATACAAAACCAATTTTAAAGGATCTCAAGTGGAGGAAATTTACGCTGCTTGCTGTGATGCAAGGCATCTAAGTCAGCCTCAGTACTGCCAAGTACATATATATATATACTCAATAGGATTTTAATATAGAGAACAACTGAATGGTGCAACCAAGAGTCACCACAGTTACAAAGAGGGGTATCTGATGACTGGCACACTGAGATGGAGAGCATCCAACGAGGATATAGATTATTTCCTTTTTTAAGCTTTTCTCGCCTAGCTTTCATAGACTTAGAAATTAGACTCCATTAAATTAGTTAGTTACATGTTCTGTTGATTTATACTCTTACATTTGTAGGATTAATCTTCAGTAACAGGGTTTTCAGAAGTTTTAAAAGCATAAATGATGCCAGCACATAGAGTGGATGGGAGAGTATAGCTTGGGAAGGAAGGATACAGCCCCGTTTTTCTTTTTTTTTTAATATTTTTTAATTTATACTTAGAGGGGAAGGGAAGGAGAAAAAGTAGGAGAGAAACGTCAATGTATGGTTGTCTCTCACATGTCTCCTACTGGGGACCTGGCCTGCAACCCAGGCATGTGCCCTGACTGGGAATTGAACTGGCGACCCTTGGCTTCACAGGCCTGTGCTCAATCCACTGAGCTACACCAGCCAGGGCTGTCTTTCTGTTTTAAACAATGCAGTACCAAGGAATATTTGCTATTTCTATCTTTTGGCTTTGTATTTTTTATCTTTCTTTGAAAGTAGCTTTAATTGAGTAAGATTAGAAGTAGATTTGGGAACCAGTTGAAATTCAAGGTACAGCTTGCCTACTTTTAACTCTTTAATTTTTTATGCCATTACAAAGAATTTTGAGCAGAAGCCTTATGTAGAACCTGGAACATAGTAGGCATTCAAATAATTTTTCAAATGCATAGTGATTTATGGGGATTGTCGATTTATTTGGTTTCTTTTTTGGGGTGGGGGTTCTTATGCATTATTGTTTATCATCTACCAGTAAGTATTAGTTTGATATTCTTATTTTTCTCATTCAGTTATTAATGCTGAGTAATTACCTATGAACAAAATCTTCTGTATGATGATATCTGATATAATGTGTTTTAACTGAAACTCTGGAGTAACTCCAGAATGAAGCAACAGAAAAACTGTGAGCAGTTCTTTAACATATAAAAAAACCTTGGTACTTCTCACTGTTCAGCGGGGCAGTTGCCGTTTTATTTTTTAGTGTAAGCAGAGGGGAACCTCTTTGACATTTCAGCCTGATTGATATCTTAAGCCTACCTCCTCTTGATTGGCCCCTAAATTTTTGTGTGGTAGAATAGTAACTAATATGATTTTACATAGGCTATCTTATTTGTTCCTCAAGATAACTTGGAGTTACGTGGTATGAAACTGTGTTCACATGATTAGTCAGCAATAACATAGAAACCTCCATTTTCTGACTCTGATTTGACTGTACTTTTTACTGTTCTACACCTTTCCTACCACCTCAGGTTACTTAGGTTTTGTTTTATCCTTGTTATCAGACCACTTTCCTATATGTTTTGTGTTATTGCTGGAGACATTCTGTTACAGTTGAGTACACTCTTTTAACCCCACTCTCTCTAGCAACCATGTACTAGTAGGTGAGTAAATGTAGTTAAATATTTGCCTTATCTTTTTGTGATAAGAAACTAAACCCTGTAGTAGGAAATTTACTCTGTTGTAATAGCTCTCGAAACATTTTTAACTATCAAACCTAGGAAAAAAGCACTGAGTATCATAAGAAAAAAATTGCACAAAATACAAAAAAAACACAGAAGAACCTAAATTATCTGAAATAATCAAGAATGCCCAATTAAAAAAGTACCTTTCATTCAGGAGATAAGTTAAAAAAGGAAGGGGTGCTATCATTTGAGTGGCTGTTATGTATGAGCCACTGTGTTCGACTAAATGTTTTATTTATTTGGTTAGTTCTTTCAATTCCTGTTGTGGGGGGTGAAGTTTCTATCTACATATGAGAAAATAGACTCCAGGTTATATAGCAGGTAAGTAGCAGAGCCAGGATTTAAAGCCAGATGTTCTAAACATTTTTAATTTAACTTGCTTAAGAGTTTTTAAATAGTTTAATGGATTTTGAGGGTGTGAAATAGAAAAATAACATTAATATAAAAATTGTAATGTATTTATATTTAAATACTACATTATAAAATATATTTTATTGTACCAACATTAGAATAGATAAATTTGAACTTGTCTCCATTTAACAGCTGATGCACTGTTAAAATATTTTTCTTAAAAGGCTTTTTCCTACATAATTTATTGGCAGATAAATTTCTTAGTGACATGATTAAGAGACTAAATATATAAATACAGATTGAAAATTAGCTGCTCAAGAATTAAAAGGGAAAATTGCTTTCAATACCAAATGTTTGAATTCTGGTATTTATAGCTAGAATATGAAAATTATAAACCATTTTTTGTTTATTTCTTAATAAATTAAGATTAGCTTTTTAATGATCTCGTATGTCATTATAAATGCCTTTGGCCCTGCCTGGTGTGGTTCAGTGATTGAGTGCGGGCCTGCAAACCAACAGGTCACCAGTTAGATCCCCCAGTCAGGGCACATGCCTACGTTGTGGGCTAGGTTCCTGGTAGGGGACACATGAGAGGCAACCACACATTGATATTTCTCTCCTCTCCTTTCCCTCCCTTCCCCTCTCTAGAAATAAATAAATAAAATCTTTGAAAAAACAAACGAACGAACAAATGATCTTTAAAAAAATAAATAAATGCTTTTGTATAACCATAACTTAAAAATGTGGTGGCGAGCTCTTTAAAACAAATTTGCAGATGAATCTTTTTTATGCCCTTCCTAAATTTGTATTTTAAAATTTGTTTTTTAAGATACATTTTTTGGCCAATAAGTCTACTATAATTATAAATTAAATATTCTGTAGCTAACAAAAGAATACTGCCATTTGCAACAACATGGATGAATCTTGAAAATATCATATTGAGTGAAATAAGTCAAATGGAAAAAGTCAAGAACCATATGACTTTACTCATGTGAGGTGTAAATCCTAAAGCAACAAATGAACAAACAAGAGAAACCACAACTCAGACAGATAACAACATGGTGGTTATCACAGAGAAAAGGGGTTGGGGAGAGGTAGTAAAGGGTAAAGAGGTCAAATATAAGGTGATAGAAGGAAATTTGACTTTTGGTGGTGAACAGACAATGTAATATTCATATGATACAGCATTCTAATTGTGCACCTGAAACCCATATACTTTTATTAACCAATGTCACCCCAATAAAGAGAGAAAACATTTCAAAACTACCACATTGACTAGGACTGGTCAATTCAGTAATAAACCAGTTGATCATAAGTCTGTTCACTTGATTTCCATGAACTTCTTACTGCCATGCATTCTTAATTATTTGTCCTGAATTTCTCAAACTGTTTAGTTTTAAAAGGAAAAAAATCATTTTAAATTCTTGATGGTTCTCTAAATTTTAAATTGAAACTCTTAATTATCACCTTTAATTATTTAACAACCAGGAACAAAGAAATGCTGTTAATTGTGTGGTCGAACATAAAAAAGATTCGACTTACAAATATGCGATTGCTGTAAGAATATTTGCATTTTGGAGGTCATAGGTATTAATTAGGAAGGGTTTGATTGGAGGAAGGTGGGGGTTTGAGAGTACAAAGCCTGCAAAGATTTCTGTTTCATGAAACTGCTTTTTAAGATGCTTTGCAGAGAAGGCAGGGTGTTATGTTGCCATAGAAAGGCAACATGCTAGAGTAGATGAAGCACTGAGGTTAAAAAAAAAAGTCTTATCTAGAT
>PVKM010050201.1:0-10771 GCA_004027735.1 Carollia perspicillata
CCCATAAGCAATTTCAGAAGAGAGAACTTTCGTCCAAAAGAAACAGTAATTTATTATTTCACCCTGAAGTTGTAATATCTATGAAGAAGAACAAGAAGAATGAGGAAAAGCAGAAGGAAGATCAGGAGGAGAATTATTATTTTATTATTATTATTATTATTATTATTATTATTATTATTATTTATTGGTAGGAAGTTAGAAATAATTTCTGGACAGGAAATAAGATCTTTGGTAGCCTGAGTAGAACCCCAGGGGGTAGATAGCAAGGTAAATAGAAAATAAGAAATGACAAAATATATAAACTTTAGTCATTTCCACGAATGAGGAAATTAGATAAAACAATTTTATTAAATCATGTCACATATTATTATAATAATCAGATTTTTCTGATTTAAAATTTGTTGTGAATATTTTCATATTATCACATATACTTCTGTTGTTGTGTTTTTGGGTAAGACCCACAGCGTTTCATTAAACGACATACTGCCATTTGTTTAACAAATTTTGAAATGATGGGAATTTACAGTGCTTTCGCTTCTTTCACGATATGAGGAATGTTCTTCTGACTATAGTATTGGACACCTCTTAAGCAATCCTTTAGATCCCATCATTCTCCACTATCTTCATTTCAGACACCTTTGGGCTGCCAGTACTGCACAGGGTCTGGCCAGCTTCATCCAGATGCAACCAGATAGCATTTTGCCTCAGGTCCCTGTGATGAGTCTCACTTCCCGTCCCAGGAATTCTTCACTGGCTCTAAGGCATGAGATTCCAAGGAACCCCTTGGGGCCCGCTGTTCATGGGATGAAATGATGACCAATAGGATGAGAACTGGGGGGTATATGCTTATCACCTTTCTCTTCTCTGATGAACAGACCCGATAAATGTTTCACAAGGTTTTTCTGTCGGTGTTACAGGATTTAGCAATGAGCTGTTCATAGTGATTTTCCTTTTTTTTTTTTTAATCTTTGCTTCCCTTGACTAAGCTTCTTCAAATAAGGTACATATATATTAGCCTTTGTTTTAAGTTATGTTCTCTGGGGAGCAAATCAAGAAACATGATATCAAGAATAACCTTAGACATCATATCCTCAAAATAGGGTCTTGGAGCTGGGTTACTCAATGGTCAGACATTGATAAGGACCCCTGCCCCCATGTGCACACAGAGAGCGTAAAAACCCCTGTTAGCAATAGCATCGTGATGACTAAGCCTTCCTCCTTTGGCTGATTGAGATGAGGTGAAAGTAGAAGGAAAGACATCTGAATGGGGTGGGGGCAATTATAATTATTATAATTATAAGGAGTGTGGTATAAGCTACCTATTGTTAACTGTGTTGGAAACCTTGAAGCCTCATAAATCAGTTGTCAATGCTAGCAAACTATGACATTCAGCCTCTGCGGTGTCTTTGATGGAGAATCTCATCTCCTCCAAATGGGCAGGGCCCATTTGGCTGAATATCAGACTCAAAATACAACAGTATGGGTGGCAGAGCTTAAAGCAGATTATGAGGCAACATCTGGACAGATCTTCCATATCAGAGTCAGGGCCCCTATAGGTAAAGGTTTGGACCTGAGAACTGAAATAAGAACGTTTAGATGGAAAAGCTTGAGAATCTCAAACCCTCACATTCTCCTGAACCCACCATTTGGTTGAAGTAATCCCTTTGGCAGAACAAAGGAGGCTTCTCCTGCATAGAGAAAGTACAAGTACATCACCTGAGGCTGCTGTTTTGCAAGGTGATGTAAGACCCACTCTTGAAATGTGTCATTGCCTCCAGGTCAATAACCAGAGTCAACTCTCTGATTGACTACCATATACAGTCCCTGCTCTTGAGAGAATTAGTTTAAACATCAAAGGATTGTAGACATGGAATTTATATACGTACAAGATTCAGGAGACACGTAGGAATGGCTTGTACCCATGTACGACCAAGGTGCTGGAATAAAAGTCTTGTTGGGAAATAGCTAGAGCTTGTTCCAATACTCTCCTGGGATGGTTCCTTAAAATTTGGGATTATGCAAACCTAGGGAATGCATGTGACAGATTGTATTTTCCAAAGGTGACCACATTACTTCCTATCCCACATGTTATTCTATAAACTTGCCCATCTCTTATCAAGAGGTGGGGGTTCGGATCTGGGGAGGCTGTGGCTACTTCTATGAACACAGTGCAGCAGAGCTGAAGCCACCAGATTTCTGAGGTTAGGTTACTAACTGATCTACTGTGTAAATGACATCACACTATTGGACCCGGTGAGCAGCTGATTCCCTAGAAAGACCCATGACCATCGAAGTTTGGATGATGAAAGCCACCCAAATTCAAGAGCTTGCTCCATCTGCACAGTTTGTAGGGCCCACTGATCTGGAGCAGGCTACTGTATCCTCTCTACGTAGGGGCACGTGGCCCAGATACTCCATGTCAACCACTCTGTTGCATCGATGCCTCTCAATCATTTCAAACCTATGGCTTTACGGTGGTGGAGGGTCTTCCCTATAGCCCAGTTGATGGAGGAGAAAAATAATTGGGTCTGGTTCACAGATGGGTCAATACAATATTTTGATGTTTATTATAAATGGCTCACTGCTGCATTATAGAACCACTGGGGATAATCTAATGACACAGGTAAAGGGAAATGCTTGCAGTGGGAAGATGGTGAGAGTACACCTGGTTGTTTAATTCCTATGGAAGGAAAAGTGACCTCGGGTAAGAATGTTTAGCGAGCCCTACACAGTGTCAAATGGTTAGGTTGGTTTTTCAGTGATCTAAAAGAGCAAGTGTGACAAGAAAATAGACGAAAGTGTAACATGGAGGCATGTTACGGGGCACCGAGCATGAGGATCTGTACCCAACTTCAGAGCACATCCACCACAAACAATGGAACGGCTTATCCTGAGATAACAGCTCAACCCTCTCCTTAGTAGGTCCAGTGCTGGGAACGCGGTGGATATAGTGGCAGTGACGGAGACCATGCATGAACTGAACAATATGGCCTTCCTCTCATCAGGAATGACCTACCAGCTGCCACTGCTCAAGGACAAAACTGCCATCAGCAGAGAGCGACAGATGATACAGAATCCCTCCTTGAGGTGATCAGCCAGCCAGGTTGGGGCGGATTGGTTATACTGGGTCCCCTTCCACCCTGAGGGCCAAGCACTCGCTATTGGTGAGGAAATCGTCAGTGGGTGAGGAACGGGAATGATAAAGAGCACTTACAATCTCAGGACAAACAGTGTCAGTGGAACCGGTAAGGCCTTTTACTGTGCTTCATCTTCTTTTTGTCTGCCTGTTTTCAGTCATCTTGCAACATTGTCTTTACAGTGACTGAGACCATTCTCCACCTTGAAGGGTTCTCTGGCAAGTTTGACTTGTAATTCTCCTTTTTCAAGGGAGAAGTGAGGGCAACTTATTCTCACCAGAAAATGAAGGTCCCAGAATCTGGTAGGGCGATCTATACAATGGGGGACACAAGCAGATTTCAGTGTTGGTAGGGATGGGCTTTGTTGGGTATCACCCATGGATCCTCCCCACCTCTTATTCTAGGCAATTCGAGGGCATTGATCAGTTCAGACAGGTGTGGCCTGACAGCCCCTCACCTCAGGCCCAGGTAGAATGACATTCGAGCTGGATTTGGGACCCCGGGAGGGTCCTGTTTATGTGCAATCTGGAATTGTGGTCGCATTAACTCCCTCGGGGGTGGACTCTAGCTCAATGGGAGATGGGAGTGGGTACCGAAGGGCTACCTCTTCCCCCACAGACAGAAAGCCTGGACGCATCAAGCACCCTCTTGCCCGTAATGGTAGCTGAATTGATCAGGTATCCTCGGCTGCTCTCTCTCCTTCCTTCCCTCACTCCCCGGCTCTCCCCGCTGCTCCATGGGATCAATCCCATAAAGGGCTCACCTGCAGGACTTTGTTTCAGGGTCTGCTATGGGGGAACACAGGCAAAGACAACACATTTCTTCACATATTTAAGTTTCCTTAGGGTAACTTCTTTTATGTGGAATCACTGTGTCAAAGCATATTTTTATTTAAGGTTTTCACGCATGTTGCCAAAATTTCTCTCCAGAATGATTTTGCAGTTTACCCTCATGTGTTCATTTGCATGAGGAACATGCCAACGAGGCCACTTCCCCACACACTCATTAAGGATTGAGATCATTTTTTTCAGTATTTGGTAATTCAATATGTAAAAATGGCATATCTGTGCTATAGTTTTAAACATCAGAGTAAATTTGGGCTTTATTCTTAACATGAGAATAAATTAGGACTTTATTATATGAGCATCTGCTTATTGCCCACTTATTTATATTTGGAGAAGTTTTTATCTTCTGTCTGTATTATATCCATTTTTTTATGTAATTGCAAGACATCTTTATTCCTTAAAGGGATGAATAAATCCATTATCTTATATGGCGAGTGCATTTCACTAGTTTGTTCACATTTTAATCTCACTTATGATGGTTTTGGACATCCATACTTTTGTCGTTATTGCTTTGGAGGTTTGTCCCACTGATGTGGCGCTTTCTGTATTAGAATCACATTGTTTTATTATGGCAGTGTTATTGTGTTTTGATATCTTATAAGTCTCCTGTTTTCTATATTAGTTTTTGGAAATGCTCTTGGCTATTCTTACAGTCATTCTTTCTAAAATTTCACTGCTGTGTTGCAACAAGTAACTGGACATCTGAACTAGGTGTTCGCATGTCTTTTTCACTTTGACTTATTTACACTGTGAATTATAGAAATATGTTTCCAAATTTAGCAACTGTTTAATGCAGTGATTTTCAAACTTTTTTACCCCATGGCACATATAAACTACTGGTAATTACTAAAATTCTGCAGCAGACCAAAAAATGTATTTTTTGCCAATATGAAAAAATAAGTAGATATAATTTTGATTCATTTACACTGGGAAGCTATTGTTGTGTTGGCTGATGCCATTTTTTTTTATTTGACAGTCTAAGAGAAAAGAGGCCAGTGCCTCTGACTAAACAGTCAAGGATTGCCTGTTTTAAAATGTCCTGTGGTACACCGGTATGCCTCCTGTGGCACTCAGGTTGAAAATCACTGGTTGGATGTCTTTAATACACTTAACACGGTCTATTTCTCTCTATCCTCATTACTGCTACTTTAGTTCGAACCCTTATCATTTTTGTACCTGGCTTATTACAATTGCCTCCCTAAAAGATTCACCATCCTACAATTCTGCCCCCTCCCCAAACTATGAGATCTCTTCAAAGAATCAAATCTGGTGGGTTTTATTGGTCGCCCACATTCTTCAGTATGAAGTCCATTTAACACAGTATACAAAGCCCATAGTAATCTAGCCTTTGGATATCTCTCCTATCCCCTTCCTCACCACTGCCTCTCCTCTCTCCCATTCCAACACAAATGGGCCTCTGGGGTTCTTTAGTTGTTCTCAAAATGGGCACATTTTGGTGTCTCTGCCCAGGCTGCTGTTTCTTTAAAAAAAAAAAAAGGAAGTCTCATTCTTTCACTGCGCATCTTTGCCTGTCTAGTGACTATCCATGATACTTGGCTTCACCCTCATTTTCTCGAAGATGCACTTCTTGATCCAATCTTGCATTTGCTTTCTCTCCTATGCATTCCCAGCACATCCCACACATGCTGCCATCCTTTCAATGCTTGTACTGCATGGTCATTGTTGCTACATCTCTGGGGTCAAGGATGATGTTCAGTGTCTTTCATAACCCCAAAGTCTAGCAAGTATTTAGGGTATTAGAGTTGGTTAATATACGATGTTTGATAAAATAAATAACACTTAGTTTCCACTCCTGAATGGTGAGGAGGATATTTCAACAGAACAACATTATATAATAGAAAAATTAGATAAATATTTGAGAGGGCTTTGAACACTGTTCATTGGTATGCAAATACAAGGCAAAAGTCAAAGATATCAAGTCAAATATTCTCAAATGCTCATACTGAGAGTATTGTTATTTCCTAGATTAAAAAAGAAAATGTAACCATTTACAAACTGAATTTTGTTTAAAACCCATTGATTCTCAGGAATGATTTTGAGTTCATAAACATTTTATTTAGCATGTTTTCATTAGTACTTACAATGTGTTTATGATACATTGTATCATCACAGTTATAATCACAGTTATTTCCATCTAACCTTTACATTTTGTGACATTCTTCAGTTTAGAAACTTTCCCTTGTATAAAGCTTGTATTTTACTTTTTTTTTACAAAATAGTTTTGTTAATTACCTCAAAAGAAGAAACTATATTTTTGCAATCTGAAAACTGTGTATATCATTTGGAAATGCTTTCAAAGGACAAGTATGTATTGTAAATAACAAGTTATATACATATTAGATAAAAAAGTAAGAGTAAAAAAGTTGATCATAAATGTATGAAGTTGGTAACATCCTTACCACATTTTAAAAAAGAGCATAAAGTGGAAAGTTTTTTAAGCTACCTGTTAAAAAGCAGTTTATAAATGGATTGAGAAAATGTGATCTCCTAAAACTTAAAAAAAAATTAAAGACAAGGTTTCATGTTAAAAAATTTACCAAGCTGATTTATAAACATTATTTAATTGTGCTGAATGCTTCTAAATATTTCTTCAGTAATAATATGTACATATGCTTATTTTATTATAAATTTTCTAATTCTTTAAGTTATTTTAGTGCATCATGTTTATGATAAATTTGTTGGGGGCAAGATTTCTTTAAGCCCAAATATATAACTTAAGAAACAGGAAGAGGGATCTGAATCTGTGCTCATTTAACATATTTATTGACTAAATAACTAAGACATTCAGAAATTTTTCATCAAAGCTCACTCCTGATTTTCTTCAGTTACAATCTTTCAAAAATGTATACTTCTTCCCATATCAACTTTTACTTTTTGAATGGCTTAAATTACTCTTATATTTTTGCTTCTTTTTAAATATCTTGATATCTTAAGAACATTGCTTTGATCTCTCTTTTGAAATCTTTGCTGATGTTAGATCTAAATATAATATATTTGAAGGAACAATTTTTATCTTTCTAAAATGTAATACATGTATAATGGAAATTTTCAGTACAGCACTGGCTTCAAAATGCCATGAATTAAAAAAATACACCCGTCAGGAAAAAGCAAAGCACTTCTGTTGGATATGTATCAGGGGAAAGGAGAGACGGGGATTGTAGTTAAGAACTTCCAAATACTAACCTTCCCTGGTACTTAACAGGTCTCATCCTCCAACATTTTTATTTGTCTGCATTTCTCTTTCTGGCTTCCAGGGTTCGGATTCCACCTTCCACAGGGTGTGTATTTCCTTACACTTCATTCCCTGGGACACCTTCCCTCTCTCACAGAGTTCTCAGCCCTTTCTTGCTGCTTCCTTACTGCCGAACACTTCATCAACCACACAGGAAAGCACACTTGAAGATGTGGCTGCCAATCTGCACATACTTTTTTATTAAAAAAAGAAGAAAAAGCAGAAACAAAAATGGGGGTAGTGGAGAGTATGATGTGTAATCAAAACCTAATAATCATTCCTTTCTTGTTGACATTCTCTTCAATACTAAATGCAAAAGTCATACATGTTGGTCCATAAAAGGACTCATGGTAAATAAAAATATTTTTCAGCATTTGGCACTGGGCTTGCTGAAAATTATTCAGTCTGCTGTTTCACTCCCATCTGAAATGTCAGCATGGAAATTTAGCATAGTGGGTCTGTTATGGGATCAACACAACAGAATGAGTATTTGGCCCGTAAAAAGTTAACTTGGCATATTTCTAAATATATTTTTTACTTATTAGGAAAGAAAACAGTTAAAATTGGCAAAAGTCATATAATATAGGTATAACAGTGATTGCCAGAAAAAGAACGTTCTTTAAAAAAAGAGGACTTCTCAATATTTATTAAAATTTTTTTTATTGTTGACACTATTACAGGTGTCCCCCATGTCCCCCTGTTTCCCCCCATCCACCAAGCCCCAGCCCCGACCTGGGCCTTTCTATACCATATATAATATGGACAAGTTAGATCTTTTAAAATCAAATATGCCCCTTAAAAAATAAAACTAAACAACTCTAAAGCTTGCTACATGACCAATACTTCATGTAGCAAGCAAAAAATACTTCATATAGTAAGAACAAGAAAAATTAAACATTGCTTGAATCTTAAGAACTGGTTCTGCCATGGCTGGTGTGGCTCAGTGGATTGAGCGCCAGCCTGCAAACCAAAGGGTCACCAGTTGGATTCCCAGTCGTGGCACACACCTAGGCTTTGGGCTAGGTCCCCGGTAGGGAGAGAGGCAACCATGCATTGATGTTTTTCTCTCTCCCTTCCCCCCATCTAAAAAAATAAAATTAATAAAATTTAAAAAAGAACTAGTTTTGACAATTTAAAACATCTGATGCACACGTCTCCACATTAGAGATAAATCTCTACTTTAAGACATGCACTTTGGGGACAAACTTGGCTGGTGGCAGGGTGCCTCTCAAACTCTTTCTCATGAGTGCAGGGACCCTCCTCAGTTACCGCATCCCATCTACAGACAGCATGAGACTTTCACAGCAAGGCCCTGAGTCCGTGTCGCCAAATGTTTAAACCCACAGGCCTGATTTTCTGAGCCCCCTCAAGCAAGAGTCTTTTATCTACTTTCATTTCCTGTCACTTTAAAAACGTCACCTGTAGTGTTTGCTAAATTCCCACTTGTATCCATTTCTGGACTCTTTAATCTCTTCCCTTCGCCTGCCTGTTTATTTCCGTGCTGGTATCACACAGTAGTACACTGTTTTAATGCCACACCTTAACAGTATGGCTTAATATGTTGTCAGTAAACTCCTATTCATCACTTTTCTCTCTCAGAATGTTTCTAAGCATCCCTACCCCTGTAGTTTTCCAAATAAATGAGGATTATATTGTCATATCATGAGAGAGAGAGAGAGAGAGAGAGGGCATCTGTGTTATATTTACAAATACATTTGTAGAAAATTCACACCTTTATAATGCCTGTCATCCCAATAAGAATAAAGAATAGCTTCCCATTCATTCTGATATCTTTTCATGTCTTTAATTTGGTGGATTGGTTTCTGTTTTTCCTTCATACGGGTTGTATATATTTCTTGTTAAGTTTACTCTTGGCGCTCTTTGTCCAGGGTCTGCACTTTGCATGGGAAGATAAGATGCCCTGCTGTGTTGGTTTGACTCTGAAATGTATTCCTCCTCCTGGGGACTGGCTTATTTCTAAAAATACCATTAGGAAAAACTCTGATTGGCTTTCAATCCATTCTGTTCTTGAGAACAAAATACAGAGCCAGAAATTTAGAAATGAGAGGCTTCTCCCTGCATTGCTACATCACCTTGTCACTGATTCTCAATAGCTGCAAATGCGACCTGAGAACGTGGCCTGCAAAGCTTTGGTTGCTTAGCAACAAATGGGACTAGCTCCTCCTCTCCCCATTCTTCTAGAAATAAAGGCTTAAGCCATAAGGCCCTGAAGGGAAACATCAGTTAGAAGTCACAGTGAAGGGCCTTTCTTCCTTAATCTGCCTCCACTTACTTCCAAAAGCCCATGCTGCATTCCAAGCTTCAGTCACAAGATAGATTTATAAAAAGAAGTCTCATCACACCTGGGAGAGGACTTCAGGGGAAAGTACTGTACCTCAGAGGCCAGGTGCCAAAAATTCCTAGTTCCCCTCATTCTCCAGGATAACAATATTCCCCGTCAGGAGCCCAATCTTAGCCAAAGAGACACGGTGTCATAGAGGCCCCTGCTGCTGTCACTCAGCAGTCTCAGAGCCGGAACCAGGGGCAGACACCACTTCCTGCTACAGGGTTATACTACCCCTGCATTTTCCCTGTATGTTCCCCATTGAACAAGCTTCCTTCCCTCTGTCCCTTTCCCCACTGTACCTCATTTAAGGCCACAAAGATTTACCAGTGGACTCCAACATTACCCTTCCACTTAGATCATTTAATTCCCCCAATTGAACAAATTAATCTGATCCTTTCCTTAGCCTTTTCAGCCAGGACACAAAGCACAGGCCACTAGCTGGATCACGACACCTTTATCCTTGGTTAGCTGTCCACCCCTCAGCCAAAAAGCTGTAGCTCGGGTGGCAGGCCAGAGTTAGGGGATGAGGAGCAGGGCCTGTATCCCGTGGTTGAGGCAAACTGTCCTCTTACTTTTCACTTTGAGCCCCTTTGCTTCAGTTATCTCTCTTTTAAATATCCCAGAGACTGTTTTCAACCTAATTTGAGGGTTCATCCTTTAGAGAAATTAGTTAAGCACATTTTAATTTAGATTTAATAACAGCAATATTTAATTTAATAATTTAAACTAAATGTATTAAATTATTTAATTTAATACAAGCAATCGGTATTTATGGAATTTCGTATGTACAAGGTGT
The DNA here is from genome assembly GCA_004027735.1 of Carollia perspicillata. NCBI lineage: Eukaryota > Metazoa > Chordata > Mammalia > Chiroptera > Phyllostomidae > Carollia > Carollia perspicillata. The sequence continues at coordinate 10,379 of PVKM010050201.1, forward strand.
TGTCATAGACCTTTTTTATATAAGTGGTATATTATCATTTAATCTTTATATGTAAGGTGTTCGTTATCCTCTTGTGCTGGATAAAGAAACTGAGGCACAAATTGGTTAAGAAACTTGCTCCATAGCACTCGGAAACTGGCGGATTCAGGATTGGAACTCGAGGCAACTGACTACACAGTGAGATTTTCTCCATCATCTTAGTTTGTTTTCTGTGGTTTATGCTGCTTCCTCTTTTTTTAAATTTTTAATGTTTTGCCCCGTGATTGATACTTTTTCTCCGTTTCCTCTTTTTAAAAACATTTTTTAAAAAATTTAATTGTTATTCAAGTACAGTTTTCTGTCTTTTACTCCTGTCCCAGTCCACCCCCCCAGTGCTCCCCACCTCCCTCCCAT